>PPHD01030882.1:0-10206 GCA_002909625.1 Bambusicola thoracicus | reverse complement strand
CCTGTGCTGGGCTCCGTCCCCCATTGCTGGGCTCTGTCCCCCATCTCCTGCCTAGTTTGGTTCTGGACCTCTCCCAGCACACATCCGGAGCAATGGGATGGCATCTGCTGCCAACCAGCTCCACCTCTCTCTCCTCCAGTGTCATAGTGGACCCAAGGGAGTGGCGGCACTTCAAGGAGCTGACCCAGACAGCCACCCCGCTGGAGGAGGACATGTTCCACCTGCGGGATGACCTCAGGCCTCAGGTCTACCTGCGCCCCAAGGAGACGGTGCACATCCCCTTCCGATACCAGACGTTCTCTGCAGAGCCGGCTGTCGCAGCAGTGCTGGTATGCTGGGAGCTGCATCGTGCCTCAGGTGCAGTGTGGTGGCATTGCCAAGGAAGCACTGCTTTCATGTCACGGATCTTCTTCCAAAAGCAAGTGTTCTGTTTCCTGCAGGGGCCGGTGGTGCTGAGCAAGGAAGAGGATGCAGGGAGGGTGCAGGAGGAGCCGAGGGCTGCGCAGATGAGGCCCATCCAGGTGGGGATGTGGGACTGTTGGCTGCTGCATCGTGGAGCTGCCTCCCAGCCCCAGGAACGGAGCACTGACCCCACCGCACTGTTCCCGTGCCCGGCACTGAGCCGCTCCGTTCTGCCCCCCCTCGGCAGGTGGCTTTCCGTGTGAGTGGGGGCAAACCCATCGCGCTGCTGCAGGTGAAGGTTGAGCCCCGGCCCCACGTGGTGGATCAGACCTTCCGCTTCTACCACCCCGAGCTGACCTTCCTGAAGAAGGCCATCCGCCTGCCTCCACGGCACGCGCTCCCAGGTGACCCACGGGGCTCTGCTAGGAGGTGGGGGTGGCACCCAGGGAGCGAGTTCCCACCATCAGGGAGGGTTTCTCTGCTTCTTTGCATCTTCAAAGGCTGTTAATGATTTTGCTATGGCCTTGGGCTTCCTTGCTTGCTTTCCATCCATCTGCTTGCACTAATTTTATACTCTTGAACCAGTATGACCCAGTTGTTCTCCGGTAGCTCAACATAAGGGGCCGCAGCTCCCAGCTGCTTGATGGTGTAGAATGAAACACGAATAAAATGCTCTGTGGTGTTACGTGTGGTGTTGTGTCCTGCAGGTGCCCTGGTGGGGATGCAGGGCAATGAGCCCGAGATCTACGTCCGCTGCAGCGACCCCAACGTGATCTGTGAGACCAAGAATATGGTACCACTTACACTCCTGTGTTGCTTTGTCTTGTATCCTTCTGTGGTTTGTTGTTCTCATCAGCCCTGTGCCCATGGCAGCATCCTGATCTATCGGCCCATAGGAATGAAAATGAAACACTGGCAGTGATTAAGGCAGAATTGCCCTCGATTCCATTGAAAACGGGCTGCACTGTTTTGGTATCTGATCCCTGATGTTGTGCCTGTTTTCCTGGAGGGTAAATAGTTCAAGATTGGTTCCAGCCCCGTTTCCCTCCTGGCCTGGTGCAAATCAATACCGGGGTCGTCTTTACTTTGCTCCTCTTTGGATCGAGCCCTACAGGTTCACCTGGAAGGTGCTTTGTGTGTCCCCCCAGACACCACTCCTGCACTTCCCAGCAGAGATGTGAGGCCTGCAGGGCTCTCTTTCTGCTGCCTGCAATAGAAGTGGAAAAAATAAGTGTGTGTATAAACACAGACAGTAATGAAGGGTAGTTACTAATTGCCAGTGCATGATCCAACGGTAATTGGATTACGGCTTGTTAGAAAACTTAGGGAAAATTGGCCAAAATTTGATTACGGATGCAAACCTGGAATGCAGAAATCGTTTGTGTCCTCTTTTGTAATTAAAAACACTGGAAGAGCTCAACCACGCTGTATAATAACTTAATAACGTGGTTTTTAACTAGATCCCCAAAGCATCTGCTGTTGTAAGTGGGTTGGTGTTTTTTTCATTAGCGGGGAGGAAACCCTGGAGTCCTCATTAGCTGGTTTGATCCGTAGGTTAACCGTCCTAACGATGCTCTCATTTCTGTGCGCAGGGTCCCGGGGAGCCACAGGACGTCTTCTTAAAAGTAGCTGGAGGACCGAGCCCGCAGATCAAAACCTTCTTTGTTGCTATTTATACGTGAGTATAGGAAGAGAAGGAACCACCCAGAGCATGGGCAGAGCAGGAGGGACGTTCCCATCCATGCTGGTCCCCAAACCCTCCTTGCTGAGCCGGGCAGGAGGCTTCCCAAAACACCTGCTTGCTTTTCCAATCTCTCTCAGTGATGGTCTGAGTGTAGGAGGCAGCTTCTCTGTACGCAAGCTCATCTGTTCTCTCTACACGAATAAGACTGAAATCCCTTTGGAGACGTTTGCCCCAGGGTTGGGGTGGTCTTGGGGGGGGCTGAATGCACCAAGCGTGGGCTGTCCCATTGCTTTGTTTCCCTGCAGGGATCCCTGGCTGGCCGTACCGCTGCGCATCTGGCAGTTCCACCTGCATTCCCTGCAGCGTTTGGATGTCAGCTGCACTGCAGGGCAGCTCTCCCGCCTGGCCGTCCCGCTGCGCGGCACCCGCACCCTGCGCAGGGTGAAGGCCTTCTGCTCCCATCCCCACGAGCTGAAGGTAATGCCATGGGGGGGTCCCTGCTGGCTGGGCTCAGGGCTGCTGGGTCCCCATGGGGGCCGGGCTGGGCTGGCAGCACCATCACCCTTGGAAATGCGATGCGTCCCGTTTGGAGTTAGGGGAAATGTACTGCCTTTGTGATAATTACCTCTTGATTAGAGCCGTCGTGTGTGTAGGATCGTCGGTACGAAACCCCAGAGGGCAAATTATCTGCGTTAATGAGACTATCTGAAGACTAATAATTTCTTTAGAATTCATTTAGTCATAATTGTAAATGGGAGTAATGAAAGGAACAAAAACTCCATTACTGTCCCATAAACAAAAGAAGAAAAATCTCAGCTCTCAGAGACTGTGGGATGGAAGGAATCCCATTGAGGATGGAAGCACAGCGGTGTGTGCCATCGAATCCAAGCCTGGGGACTGCCTGCACCCTATGCCATGCCAGCACTGTGCCTTGGCTGCACTGCTGGCAATGCATTGAGTTCTGCTGCAGCACAGTGTGGGTGGGAGGAGATCCCTGCAGCTGTTGGTAAAGCAGTGTTAGGGTCCTCTTGCTGGGCGCAGTGCAGGTTGCTGTTGGCATAGGTGCTGCCATGCAGCCAGACCTGTTTTGTTGGTATAGATGGGATTAAACATTCCTATCATAGGTGTACATTCCTCAGTGTAATCAGAGCTCATTTGTATTCTGAGTGGACCTCATGGAGGTGCAGATTCTCTCCCAGCTGTTCCTGCCAAGGGGTGCCTGCCTGCCTTCCAAAAACGATCTGCACACCGTTTGTCTTCATTTATTCCTCTGCTCCCTCTCAGGGGTTCCCCAGGATGCTGGCAGCAGATGCTGATGCCGTCTCCTCACTGAGGACACCCCCTGTTCTCACTTCATGTGACTTCTGAGCACCAGGAACTGAGGGAGGAGGTTCTGATGGGACCTGTGCTCCTTCCTCTGCCCTGTGTGCTTGCAGGTGGACCCAGCAGGTGTGTTCGTCCTGCCCCCCAATGGTGTCCTGGATCTGTTTGTGGGTGTGAGGCCGCGCCGGGCCGGCAGCAGATTCTTCTACCTCAACCTGGTGGACGTGGAGTGCCACCAACTGCTGTCCTCATGGCTGCTCTGCATCACCTGCCGACAGCCGCTCGTTTCCAAGGTACCCATGGGGATGGGGATGGTTCAGCGTGGTGACCCCACTGGGCTGGGGGCTGTGCTGTGCTGATAGCCCAGGGCTGGCTGCTGCTTTATCTATGCCCACTTTTGGTGTTCTCTATTGCATAAGGAGGGATGTGTGCTGGGAGCCGTGCCGCTGCGCTATCGATCGCCAGGCGAGCGCTCGGTCCCCGTGCAGACACTGCCATTATTCCCAACTGTCACGAGCAAGGATCCTAAAGCCAATTTCTAAGAATTACTGACAGATTAGAGATTAACTGTCCTCTCTGAGTTCATCTCCTAAGGCAGCATTGCAGAGTAACTCCGGGTCACTTGTCTTTACCTGCCAGAGCTGCAGGATGTGTGGACTCTACCCGCCCTGCCTGCTACCATTCCCCTTTCCCCATCTCACTCAAACACTGGAGCACGCGTTTAGCCTTCCAGTGCCTGAATAATCTCACTGAAGACCATCATGAAATATCTTTCAGCCTGTTTTGAAGGCAATTCCATGCTGAGGAATGTCAACTCTGAAGCATACCCAGTTGTGAAATTAAAGTTACAGCATGCTGCTTCCTATTAGCGCTGTGCTGGGTTAGGGCTTTGCTCAAAGATAGCAAATTAGATCTCCCAGTTAATGTGTTCATTTCAGAGATGTTTTCCTGGAACACTCGGTGCTGGGTGAGGTGGAGAGCAGCATTTAAGCTGATGTCACTCCACTCCTGATGAGCTCGAGCCCCGCTCCCTGCGCTCTGCCGTGTTATCTGAATTAGCACCGTGGTTATCCCCGTGGAAATAAATTAATTAGTCGGAGCGTTCGTTGGCCAGTCCCCAGCTGCTCCTCTGGCCCTTTGTCACTCGGTCTCATAATTACTTCTGTGGATGTAGTGATGCAAACTGCAGCCCGAGGAGATGCTTTTACTCAGAGGTCGTTCCACGTGTAGCTGATGGCGGTGACTGAGTGGTGCGTGGAGCAGAAGAGGGGTGGGACAGAGGGCGGCAAGGTGTGCTGGGCTGCCCCTCGGGTGCATGGCAAAGCAGCCCAGGCTCTGTCTGACCTCAGTGTTGTTCTGTGCCCTGCAGGCCTTTGAGATCACCATCCCTGCGGGCAGTGGGAAGGGCTCCAACAAGCGCATCACCTACACCAACCCCTACCCCACACGCAGGCTGTACTTTCTGGTCACCAGCCGGCCCGACTTGCTGCAGTTCAAGGAGGACTCCTTTGAGGTACACCCCTCCCCCATAGGAGCTGCAGCAGGTGCTGTGATGCCCTCCAGCCTCCCCACGTGCCTGCTGTGCTGTGTGCAGGTTGCTGGTGGGGAGGTGTACACCATTGGGCTGCGCTTCTCCCCGAGTCAGAGCGTGGGTGAGGAGGACGTCCTGATCCACATCAATGACCACGAAGACAAGAACGAGGAGACCTTCTCTGTGAAGGTCATCTACTACTGAGGCCATGGCACGGTTCTTGGTTCTCACTTGGGCAATGCACTGAGCTCCCCAATGAGTGCAGCCCTGCACAGGTGAGGGGCCTGTGCCCGCTTCTCAGCTCACCCCACTGAGCTGTGGGTTCCCTCTGTCCCCATTGGAGCCCCAACTGTGGGCACATGGACCGAGCTGCCCTGTGCTTGGAATGGGGGGGAGGAGTGTTTGCCACTGTGTGCCACAACTGCAGAAGGTCTTAATTTTGGTTAGATGTTTTTATATTTCGAGGGCTTTGAGTCTTTCTGGTTTTTTTTTTTTTAACTTAAAGTTTACAGAATGTTTCTAAAGTATTTTATACCCGATATCAAACGTTGCACAAATGAATCGTTTGGAGTTTGGTAATGCTTTGTTACCCTTTCTAGATCAATAAAACTCGCTGCCCTGCTCTGCCAGCATCGTGGTGTTCCCTTCTACTGTGGGTAGAGCCCTCCCTGCAGCACCAAACCCACCTGGGGGGAAGCACTTGTGGTCCCCCCCAATATGGTGTCAGCCCATTATGGGCAGATCACTGTGCCTGTATCACATCTGTGACTGAAGAGCAATGGCCCTCTTGCAATCTGTTTTAATCTTGTTTGCTAAAAGGCTCTGGTTCTCCCTCACTACTTTACACCGCGTGTATTTCTGTTAAGTCATGGTCATTAGTACCCAGAAAACATCAAGCAGCACCTAATTTTCTGATGGCTCCATTTTCGCTAATGGATTAGAAGGAAGCGGCCGCGCTGCTGGTGAGCCTGGTAGGGTTTTAATTCATCTGCCCCTTCTTACAGTGCTGACTTGGTTGGCCTTGACGTAACTATGGGAAATCCACGGTGAGCTCTACCCAGGAGAGGATTCATTACACAGAGGGGAAAAAAGGAGATGAGGACAAAAGCACGGAGCAAAGGAGGGCTGGGTTCCTGCTGGATGAAGGCTGTGCCCGCTGCCCTCCCACCAGCGCCGTCCCCATTCCTCCCATCTCCCAGCCATTGGGATGGGTGTGTGTGGGGCAGCTGTGGCACTGCTGGCTGTAGGGCGTTAGGATGATGAGCTGGGAGCCACAGTGAAGCCATGTGCTGATGAGTTCCTCTGCCTCTTTAGGACTGATGGGAAACGACAGCTCGTATTTTAAGGAAATTACTGCGCTGTCTCCAATGCAGAGAGGTCCCCCCGTTGGGTTATTAAAGTCGATTAGGTGAAAATTCTTCGTGACGTTTTCATATAATAACGTTTCTTAAGGACCATCAGTGATTTTGGTGCTTTACCCTCGGCTGCTGCAGAGGGGGAAGGTCCATAGGTGCCCCATTCCAGGGGAGGAGCGCAGATCACAGCCGTGCGCCCTTTCCCCCCTTAGAACACATTCCTTACAGCACGCAAAGCACCATAAACCGCTGTAGGGCTTTAACGTAGCCTTCTGCTGCCTATTAGTTTGTTCTCACTACATTAGCTTTAATTAAACCGCACTTTCTTCGAACTTAAAGGAAGCTCTCCGGCCAGTTAGGAGCGGGTTTAAGGGCACTGTGGGGGCAGTGCTGCAGGAGCGCTCCTGCGGGCTCTGCGCAGCACTGCGGTGATGCTGCTTTTGTTCGCCCTTGCTAATGAAGTTGTCGCCCTTAATGACAACGCGCTCGTATCACCCCGTGCTTAACGTGCGACTCATTCTTCTCCCGACGTTTCTTGAGGAATGCAAATGGAGCACTCAAGGCGGCTCTTTAATGGAGGTAATTTCATAGGGGTCGCGCGAAGGTTGCGGGATTGAGTGGAGGTGAGAGCAGGAGCTCTCTGAAGCTCTGCCAGGTGCTTAATTCAGCCTTTGGAGCTGCCCACCCCTCGTGCAGATCCTGCTCTGCCCTCCCGCTGCGGTTTTGTCCCGCCTGTGTTTGCAGGAGTTGCTCTGAAGCACCCGATGCGGAGAGAAGGCGCTGAGCAAACCCTCCCTCCAACTGCTTCATCGGGAGCACCTCTTCAGGTGGGGGTGAATGGGTTCGTTATTTGCTTCCATATTCATGCCCACGTCTGTTTTTACGTGGCCACCAAAGACAGCTGACGACTGCCTTTGGAAGCCCAAAACGTTGCCTGTGGTGCACGGCCAGGCGCAATCCCCGCCCGCACCCCGCTGTGCTCCCTCCCGCTTCAGCACTCGTGGATGTGGGTTTGCAGCGTTGCTTTTCCCCCTCCCCTCCACCGCCCGCGTGGCGTTAGAAATGAAAACACTGCCTGGTGCTGCCGCGCTGCAATTAATCACTGCGTGGACGTGCAGCGAAGGAGCGACCTTGCATTGCCTGGCTCAAGGATAGAGGGATTTCCCTCCTGAGTGTGGGTGCAGGGCTGTGCTCTGTGCGGGTCCAACCCTTCCCAGCTCCGCAGCTCGGCAGTTATTTGCCCTGGGAGAGCACCGTGCATCTAAAATGGGCTTCTGAGAGAGGGGAGGTGGAGCTCCTCAGCCCCGGTGCCCGACCTGCTCCTGCTGTGCTGCTCAGGTGTGAGAGGGAACGTTCCAGGTGCTGGCAGGAGAGCACCGAAGAGCTCTGGCTTTTAAGATAAGGAGCCAGGAGTGGTGTAATTACCTCCCATCAGGTTAGAAGATAAAAACAGCCTCTCTCTGCCAAGGCAGCTGAGTGCAGCTGGCCTCTCCAATCAAGCTGGCCTAGAATGCTGCTCGCTGGGGAGACTGCCCGCCTCACCCCATCCCAAACCCCCCTCCCAAACCAATGGTGTTCCACTGGGAAACTCCTGGCACCGTTTTCCCTCCAGCCTGGTGGGAGGGAGTTGTTGGAATTGCTCCCAGTTTCTCCTGCTTTTCGTGGTCTGGCTGAAAGCTCAGCTCTAAGCAATAGGTTGGGGTTGAACTGAGCCTTTGCGATGGATGCTATGAGAGAGGGAAGTGCTCAGAGACATGGAGGTCCTGGGAGCCGTCTCCCGCCAGGCTCCTCGCTGGGATAACACAGGGCTCCAGCTCTGCTCGTTGCTCTGTCCTTCGTTCAGTGCATCACTTGGGAAAGATTCCTCATGAGGGAGAACACACACCCAGGGCAGGCCGTGCCAGGCAGCCATCCCATAATATGACCTCCCTCGGTGCCAGACATCACACCGAGTTCCAAGAAGGCTCTTTGCCCATAGAGGCACCTGATGGCCCTCATCCAGTCCCCTGCTGGGCCGCGCCGCAGGCTGAGAGCCGCTCAACGCTCACACGGCGGAGTGGGAGAAGGACTATTTCTGGGCTGAAGTGGTGGAAGTCTCACGCTTTGTCTTAAAAGAAAGAGCGAGAAAGGGGGGGAGGGAGTGGGCATCGCTTTGAGAAACAAACCCGAGCAGAAAGCTTCCATCACAAAGCTTTCGGCTCCTTCCTGGGGAGCGCAACCGGCGGCATTTGCATGAGAAAGGCACCGCAGGAGCGCATGGAGCTCCTGGGCAGGTGATCCTATGGAGAGACCGGGGAGGAGAGCGGTGGGCGCCGTGGGCAGCGGTGTGGATGGGGGGAGCTCCGTGGGAACGGGAGGCACTGTGGGGACCGCATCGCTTTTCCCCTTCATGAGGATGAAATTGAGAAAACCCGATTTGAACAAAAGATCACCATAGCGTTCGCTGGGAGCCTGCCAGCGTCGTAATAAGATGTTACCGGGTATCTTTATTAGTTCAAATGGGTATTCAGATTGCCTGCCAAATTGAAAGATGAGAGACTTGTTTGAATATGGCACGGCAACACCAAGCGAACGTTCTCCAATCTGCTAACGAGCTTTTTGCTGTGCAGGGCAGCTGCGTGCATTGGGAGCTATGAGGGCGGCTGGGGGCAGGGGGGCAGATGTGGAGGGGCCTTCCTCCACCTGCATCATCATCCTCACCTCCCCTGCTAGCAGTCTTCAGTGGCAGGAAACACATTGTAGAGCCCCTCAGCGAACGAGCTGCAGTGCCACCAATGGAGCCCTCTCTCAGTGTTGGTACCGAGCAGTGCTGGGCAATGCACAGAGCAATTACACCCCAATACATAATCTCATCATCAATCAGTCAGTGACACAAAGGGGGTGGCTGTGAGATGGCAGCAGTGTGGGGCCCAGCTGCCCCTCCAGGGCTTTGCTCACCCCTCCTGCAGAAAGGTGCTGCTCTGAACAGATTTTCCACGTCAGGAATCAGAGAAATTAGGTGTTATAATGCGTTGCCCTGGCATTTCCAGCTGGAAGTGTTGTGATTTTCGAGCCTGAAATGAGTTTTTATTTTCAAATGCATTATTCATTTTCTTTAAAAGGTCAAAATCTGAGCGGAATGCTTTGGTTCACCTGAGACGAATCTATTTGGGTTTGTCTTTGGCAGGCACGTGGTGGATCGATGGCGCTGGGCAGTGCCCACTCCACATCGCCCAGCACTGGGGGGCACAGAGGGCCCACAGGCAATGGAGCTGTGCCATGGCAGGGCTCATCTCCCCATCTCCTCTGAGCACAGGACATGAGAGGGGTGCATGGAAGCCTTTGGCTGTTGCTCACAACGATTATCTCAAGGTTTTTCTTGCCTGTGACCTTTCCATCCTCTTGTTCCCATGCAGGACCGAGCAGTGCCCAACCAGAGTTGCCTGTTAGCATTTGCAGGCTTTGATTTGGAAATTCCGAATCCATCGCCCCTGATTAGAGGAACAGTTGCTGAGAAACTGTGGAAGATTACTCCAGGGAACCACTGGGCTTCACGGAGAAGAAATATTTGCTGGTGGTAATTATATATTAGCTTTAAGACAACCACATTATTTCTGAAGTGACAGAGCATTATGGACATGGTCAGCATTGCTTTCAGCTCTAATTCACGGCGCGCAGGAAGGGAGCAGGCAAACGGGGAAGTGACATTAATTGTGGCCCAATTCATTTCCCTGCATGGAGAGCCACAGCTAATCTCCTTAAAAGAAAAATGGTTTAATCTGAAAGGGCTGTGGGGGATGATTTGTGAACCTGGAGGGAAGCAAGGCAGCGGGCGGCAGTCCCAGGGCTGAGCAGTGGTCCTGGGGCTCGGTGGTCTCAGGGCTTAGTGGTCCTGGGGCTTAGTGGTCCCAGGGCTCAGTAGTCCTAGGGCT
>PPHD01030881.1:0-10206 GCA_002909625.1 Bambusicola thoracicus | reverse complement strand
TGTAAAATATATAATTTTGTTAAGGTATATAAGTAACAAAACTTATTTTAACTTATAATATTTTTCTTAAAACATTAAAAAAAGAGAAACAAAAACAAAACTAGCAGGATGTTTGATCTTGGTTTTGGGAAACTACTGCATCAGGGTGGTTCAATTGCAGTGGTTGCAATTCTCAGGGAGCTCTCAAGGTGTTCATCAGTGATTTTTTAAAATAATTGTTCACAAATGTAGGTACTGCCAAAAGGCAATGACACGAACGAGCTGTGGTTGTGAAGTGAGGGATACTTTTCTCTGCTAAGACAGGGCTTAGAAAAGTTTAAAAGAAAGACGTGATCAAATTTTTGAGTTGGACATCTGATTGCAACGCTGTACATTCCATTTGAAAATCCGCAGGCAATGTATTTGTGCCGACCAAAAATGGAGTCACAAACCAACCAAAAAAACTGCCAATTTTTTCTAGCAATCTTGAAAACTGTTCTCAAATACCTCTCAAACATGAAAATGGAAAGCACAGCCACATATACTTTTTTTTCCTGCTGTTCACAGGACTGTGTTTAGCCAATGTATTAAAATGCATCTAATTATTTGCCAAAACTGTAGTGCACCTTCCCCATTCCCTGGTTTCAGCCCAGACAGCATTGATAGTCCTATGACACTAATGCTTGGTTCTTGCTAAGCAATGGGTATGCACTTGGCAGGGCAGAGCCACTGCCACAGAGCTGCCACCATAATGGCACAGCAGCAGAGGTGGGCCAAACTGTGAGCTGTTCTTGACCGCATGTGAGCCACGGGTTGGACACGCCTGCCTTACACAATTCAAATGCCCCAGCATTTTGTTAATATTTATAGGCAGATGCATATCACATACCCAGAACACATCAACACGAAACTAGCCTAACACCAATAGTAGGCAGCTATCTTGTCAGCAACAAGATTTTGCACAATCCAAACTTCTTCAGAAAAGCACCACCAGACTTTTATCTCCCAGTCATAGAATCATAGAGTCATTAAGGTTGGAAAAGACCACTGAGATCATGATGCCCAACCATCAACCCATCCCCACCATGCCTACTAACCATGTTCCCTCAGTATCACATCTCCACGTTTCTTTAACATCTTCAAGGACAGCAACTCCACCACCTCCCTGAGCAGCATGTTCCAATACCTCACTGCTCTTTCTGAGATAAAATTCTTCCTAAATATCCAACCTGAACCTCCCTTGGCACAACTTGAGGCCATTACCTCTCATCTTATAGCTGTTAGTTGTGAGCAGAGGCTGATTTCCACCTCACTATGCACTCCTTTCAGGTCACTGAAGAGAGCAATAAGGTCTCCCCTGAGCCTCCTCTTCCCAAGATTGAACCATTCCAGTTCCCCCTGCCCCTTTGCATAAGACTTGTGCTTCAGACCCTTCATAGCTTTATTACTCTTCTTTGGACACGCTCCAGGGCTTCAACATCTGTCTTGTAGTCAGGGGCCCAGTGAAATTCTAACCTTTTTCAGCTGCCCAAGACAACATGTAGAGTAAGAGCAAATCCTCAACAAAACACATTTTAAAATGAAATAAAAACCAGAGCATGAAACTTTTGGTGCACTCCTAGCAAGTTCTTCTTAAGTTTTAAATATTTATTTTTAAAACCACCCACGATAACTCATCTAAAAGACAACAACAACATTTTGCACTTTCCAAAGTAATTTCCCATATTTGTTCTTTTTAAATAAGCAAATAGAAAGTCAGCACAAGGCCAAAACAGTTTTTTTCCGGATGAAAACTCTTATTTTGTGGTGAATTACTGTCTCTTCCCTCGTTCTTTTTAAAGGGGAGGGGTAAAGTACATTTCAGATCAGAAAGAGCTAAAGATTAAAAGAATTAAAGAAATAAGAACATCAAACCAGCCCACAGCTTTTCCTGTTGCTTTTAAATGCACTCATTCTTAACATAGCCAAATCACACTGCAGACCTATCTCCACCACCCACATAATCAGCATGTCACTTCCCAAGTCATTTAGTGCCTGAGTGCTGGCAGCTTTACACCTACACGCTTTGTCTTCCCTGCCAAGGAAGATACCTTTTTGCCATTGGTAGGTAGCACACAGTTGGTACCCTGTAAAAACCTCGCCGAGACATGTTGCTGCATTAAGATAGACAAGGTCAACTAACAGTAGGTAATAAAGCACTGCCCTTGCCTTTTATTATAGCAAAATAATACATATTCTGATTGCTGTATGGGTGATGTCAGTACCCGAGTGATAGAAGGATGCAGGAGAACTAGCTCCTTCATATCTCAACCAAGCCAGCGAGTACAGCCAGGGCAGGCCTGACAAGAGGTCTATGTACCCAAAGACCCGGCCTTCTCCAGCTGCTGTGCTGCCAAAGCACAGCCTTATACCAAAGGACACAGCCATCTGTTCAGCCAACCACAAGGCACTGACATTTCTGATCAAGCTGCACGTAACAGAGCAGAAGCTGCAAGCCCAGCAGCTCTTATTCCTGGGTTACAAGATGAGCCCATAAGCCAGGAAGAAATTTCTTGCAAGAAGTTCTGATGAAAAACAACACGTTGTCAGACTTCTATAAGAAAGTATTTCCTTGCTGCAAAAGGGAACATTTTCAGTTTGGTGGCTCAAAAAACGAACAGTTCCGTAATTTCCAGTGTAACCTCACGATATTTCATTTGGAACCATAAATGCTTTATAAAAGCCGTCTTTTTGATGATCTAAGCAATCTCTGTTAAAAGACAAAAACAAAACTACCATCCCCAACAATGGGAGACAAGATACTCTAACCAGCTCTACTCAACAGAAAAGAAACCTTACATTAAATCTCTAACAGCACAGACAATGCCATTCAGGAACACTGCATTTCACAAAGATTAGTCAGAAATTGCAACTAAGAGATGCAGTTGCTGCTACAGTCTTGTGACAGGGTATATGCTAACACAGCAGTATTTGCACTGTTATGAAATGTGCGCACATATGTGTGTCTGAGTGCGTGCACACTAATAAATGGACATGGACACATAAATACACACACCACCATTTCACAGTATGTCAATGCAAAGCTGTTTAAAACAAGTCATTGAGAGCAAAGTAATTTAAGCATTCTTTCTTTTCCAGTTCCTCCACACCTGAAGCACAGCACCACCAACTCCACAGAGCTGTACTGATGTACAAGGCTACATCAACCAACCCCAGATGCAGGTTGTTTCTCTTTCTCCCTCTCACAGTTTTTAATGTTTTTTTGTTTTGTTTTGTTTAAGAGGCACAGCAGAAATTACACAAGGCTTAAAAAAAAAGATTTCCAGCTCCAGATCTCATTAGAGTTGTGCAGCCAATCAAATCTGTAATGTGCCATAGGAATAATCTCAAAAAGAAGTGAAGCATACGGTAGACTGACATTTCATATCAGCAATTTTTGGTTATTAAAGCCAGCATGTAACAACGCATTTGTGTAACAAAAATTATTGTGAAGCATTTTAAGATCCTGACAGAAGTACTCTCTGCATTGAGTCTAGCACTGTGACAATAATAAGTTTGCTCAGAAACTTTCTAAATGCCATTTGAATAACCAAATTGCTCAAGCTGATATACAGCATTGATTTCCTCTCGTCAGCCAGCATGGGTTGTTGCCTGCTAGGGACTACACACCAGAGCAATGCAGGAGGGTGAAATGGGGCCCACATTAAGAGCAGCCGTGTGAGACTTCCTTCCATTATGAAATAAGAGTGCCCTTCAGATGCAGTATTCATTAAAACTGAAAAGTTCAGTTGGTCAGAAATTAGTTAAGATACGATCACTCTGGTCCCAGCCCAAAGTTTTGCTTTCAGGTGTATGGAGGTACACCTGAAGTACTGTGAACAAAAGCCTGCCCTGTCAGAGCTCACGGGCATTCAGGGACTGAACAATACAACCTGCACCTTCCCCTTTCACATCCTTGCTATCCTGTTTCATTTTACTGTCATTCAGATTCCGCTCCAACCTGGTTTTAATTTCACTATTGAGATGCATGAAGATGCATTTACAGAAGCAGAGTACATTCACAGCATGTTCAGGAACTTCCTGGCACCAAGAAGGACTCAGCCTGCAGCAGACCAACACAGCAACATTTCATCACCTCTTACCATGCTGAGATCTGTTTCACAACGAACCAATTGAAACGGTTTGCAAAGCAACCAGAACACTCCTGTTCCCACTACAGAACACCACGCGAAATTAACTGGTCTCTTTTAAGCACCAATCCGGCCAAGCACAAAAGCAGCTAGATACATTCAGATCTTCAGTTACAACCCGCAGTCATCTTGCAAACCAGGCCTGCTTAATCAAATTCGTTTCCACTCTTTCCCAGCTCTACTCGAAAGCATGTACAAAGTCCTCCCTCCCTCCCCAGGAACAGGCAGAGCATAACCTCTCTTCTACTCTGACAATACAGGCTGAGATTTGGAAGCTTTCCTGAATCAGGACATTACAGTCACTAAAATCACGACAGCCAAATTGAATCAGAGCACCAACCCTTATTCAAGCAAAAATCCTGCTTCGATTATAACTTATCTTCATTAAAAGCAACAACTACCTAGCTGCTCCACCACACTACTGGAATGATTTTAATTTGCAAAGCAGAGAGCGCTGCTTAAGGCAGACAAAAGTTTAAAGAACCAAATATTCAGAAGGATTTACTCTAGTCTAAGTAGTATCAACTCCCAAACCTAAACCTAAAGATGCTCACTCCCTCCAATTTGCTAATATATACTGAGGTTGGTAACATTCTCCTCTCACTTAAAAACCTCCCATAAATGAACAGGCTCAATATTTCAGAACTATTGCTCAAAACTACACATCAGAAACCAGCTAATTAGTTTCTGGTTTATTGAACAAATGCCAGGCAGATTTATGTGCTGGATTTCAAAACTACAGGTAGTAAACTTAAGAAAAATAAACATAAATCAATTTCGTAACAAAGTACCTTGGCAGTCAAGACCTACTAGTGTACAAACTCATTAAGAGAAATATTTCCTTTGATTATCCTCTTAATACCTTTAGGGAAGCAGAAAAAGGAAGTGACATCAGTAAGCAACCCAAGAAATTCTGAGCAGAAAGACAGTAGAACCCTATCCAAAAATATGAGATTACATATTACTACCAACCAGCTGTAAATTAAAGGGCCATTTCATGAGGTATTAATGTAAGTACATAAAATTGGAGCTGTTTGTCAAGAATGAGATCTGATTTGCTATCTCTTCTTCTTATCCTACAAGTATATATGATCTCAGGTCAGTAGAGGCACTGTGATTCCTTATATAATTAGGACATAGGATGTCTATTACTAGGACACCTACAGAAGTATTAAATGAGGACATTTATTCTTCTCAGTTATTACAGTTACGTCACTAAAAGAAATCCTTTTACATCCACAAACGAGCATTAATCAAACTCGCAATACATCAGAACTAACACACAGACATACTGAGCTCATGGAGGCACTATTTTAACTCTGAGAGT
This sequence comes from Bambusicola thoracicus, assembly GCA_002909625.1. NCBI lineage: Eukaryota > Metazoa > Chordata > Aves > Galliformes > Phasianidae > Bambusicola > Bambusicola thoracicus. The sequence continues at coordinate 4,710 of PPHD01030881.1, read as the reverse complement.
TTAAGTGCAAGCAAATATTTTTAAAGATTGTTAAATAGTACAATTCTCATTTTAAGATTCCCATCTCAGGAGAAGTCCCACGGGATGTTTGCTCACACAAAAGTCAATTCAAATACTGACATGCCAAGAATAAATGCCTTCCTTTAGCCCTCCTCGTACAACGCTCTGGCATTAAAGGCTGCCTACATTACTGCTCGTATGCTCATTCCTCTAATTGTCACTGTCAGTATTTCCAACCAGCAGTTACCACAACAGATAGTCTGTGTTCGAGGAACTTTTTAGCTGCTTGAAACTCTAAATTTTAAGTGTTTTAAATGAAAATAACAGCTCGGGCACATTTGTTAGATCAACTAGCTGAAAGCAGGCAGCACCACCACAAGCAGATATTCAGTCAGAAGAGAGCTCACTGCAGCAAGGAAGGGGAGGATCGGGAGGATCCGGGAGGCAGCTCACAGCATTCATTTCCAATCATCAGGTCAGGGACTGGCTTCCTGCAGGACGGGTTCACCCTCTGAACACCGCAGACTACAGACACAGTCAAACAACTCCAGGGCACTCAGTACTCCAGCCCTGCGCAATGAACTGGCCGATGCCATGGGCACTACCTTCCTTCTAAGGGACATTTTGTCACATAGCCAAGGCTTCACCCGCTCTATCTCTTCATTTCGTAATGAATAAATAGCGTTTTGTGGCTCGATGAAAACAATTTCCAGGTCTCGTCATGTCTTTCAAAGAAAATACTCTCAGTAGGAGCCTGGCTTTGTATTTGTTCAACTAAGTGCAGCACACAGAGGAACTCTGTGGCATGTCAGTGAAGTCCAATTTTAGAAACGAAAGCACAGGATCGCTCTGGTGAGCTGAATGCAGCAGATAAGAGCAGCATAAAATCCACTGCAAAAACCAAAGGCTTTGGTAAGGTAAGGAAAAGAATGATAACGTTATCTAATAAAAATACCAGAAACCCTACCTCTGTGTATCATCTCACGCTTCTGCTGGAGAATTCAATATGCTGCAAGTGGTACGGTGCCAAAAAGTTACAGTCCAGACAGCACTAAACCCCTATGAAAAATGGCCCGCCTGCATCCAGCAGAACTAACAGCTTCCCACTGTGCTAACCAACACTTCTCTGCCTGGTTTGGACACACTGGAAAAAAAAAAATAAAACAAAGCATTTCAGACTCCTCGAAACCAGCTTTTTTCTCTGCATCCTCACACAAAGAAGGACCAACTCTGAGGCACCCACAGAACCCTTTCCACCTTTGCTCCACAGCAGTGAGGAACAGACTATAGCACTTTGCCTCTGATAAATAAAACATCTGCAGCCTCAAAATGAAACAGCATACTGTTTGCCTCTTGACAAGTGTCCTGTGTTAAATGGTGCCCAACAACTGGCCACATCCTTCTGGCACAAAATACATCATCTGCATACTCCCATGGAGGCTGCTGTGTCTCGCTCCCAAAGTGAGCACGGTTTCCACGCAGGGCCCGCATTTCAAGTGCACACAGCAGCATTAGAGCTGCCACTGGGTCACTGCCTGGGAAATGCGCTCAGTGCTGCAGCCTGGCTGAGACCCAAGGGACTCATTCCTGGCAGCCCTGGCGCACAGCCTCGCTGCCATCGCAGCCAGCCAAGCATGCTGGATGGCCAAGGAACTTTTCCTTTTTGAACCACACTATTTCCAGTCAAGCACTCGCAACTATTTAAAGATGCAACCAGCTGGGACTCATCTATAAGCAATTAAACTCCTGTCTGTGCAAAACCAAAGGTCAGCAAGTTGGGCTGTGCTGTGGCAGGGAGGGGAGAGCATGCTGCCAGCAGGATGCCCAAGAGGGAACCTGTAGCTCTGCACTTCATGCCACTGGATGCCTCCTGCTTCTGGTCATATGCTGCACAGCACATCTACCTTAGAAAGTTTCTCGTGGAGAAAAGGCAATGACTGGGTAAATACCTCAGCTGGAGCAAAGTGCTGGATTATTTGTCGCTCAGCATGGCTGTGCCATTTTAAAGGCAGAACGGGCTGCAGGATTTCACCTGTTGTTATAATTAAGCTTCACCCATGACACAGCTTAATTGCATTCATTCGGCTTTGTGTACACACTGGGATGAGAGCTATATTTAATGAACTTTGTCATTACACTTCAGTCAGAAAATCACTCATTGTAGACAGACATCATAACTACTTATGGCTTAGCTTCAACAAACTCAACAGAACACAAAGAGCTATAATAAGAAAAAACAAACAAAACATGTTTATGCTGGTATAGCAACGCTTTTATCACAGCTTTCATTCGTACAGGGCACCAAATGTTTATCTCCTACCTGTTCTTGCCACGTGACGCAAGAAATGAGTGCAGACCTGGTCATGGTAAGGAGAAATGCCCAGCCCAAAGAACTCACAAGTTACATCAAAATTACAGAAGGAAACAAAACACGTTATTTTTTACTCCACTCTTGGGAAAAAGACCACAGATAAAGTGAATTGGGTGAAGTGACACAACATCTCTAGCTGAAATGAAAACAAAACTGCGTCTGTTCAGTTTGCACCAGGATTAATCCACAAGAGCTAACCTCTCTGTACCATTGCAGTACAACTTTAAGGGCATACATTCTAGCTCTGTGCCTTTTATTTTAGCAGGATTCCTCTTTAATAAGAGGAATGCTTGACATACACTCACAGTAGAGTTTAGGAGGACTCTGAGGAAGAAAAGATATATAATCAATCTCAGCAAACGATGAATCATTTGTACTACATTCCTCCCCTTTACAATTTTATAGGGAGATGCACCTTCCTAGAAGTCAGAATAACAGTACTGTGCATATTTACTCTAATAGCAGTTGTTGTACACTGGAATCCAATCTTGTCAGCAACCTGGGGCAAAAATACCATGTGGATTTCAAACAAGTATAAGCACACAGACACAAGAATGAAGAGAGATGGGGGAGCTTTTATCAGCCTAGGAGAAACCCCGCTGTGAGATCATCTGCACCATGAACCAACATGCCACATCTCCAAGAAATGCAGTGAAACATTTGAATTCTCCATCAACAGTTCTGGAACATTTTTTTTAAACAAGTAAACAGAAAATCCAGGACCTGTTCCATTAGTGTCTGGGAGTGGGGTGAACAGCCGGGGTGCCAAACAAAGGAGGAGCCCGACCACAACCAGAAGTGGATGATTTTCTTCAAAGAAGTGATAACAACTGCCAGCTGGAATAGCTGCCAGATAGGATAGTGCAGGATCTGGTTGGGTCTGGCCACCAGAACGTGTCAGAGCAATAGGTGACCCATGCTATTAAGAGACAGAAGACTTTTACAACCCACAACCAACTGCAAGTGTGACATAAATCAGGCGGAGATGCTAACACTGTGCACCCTGTCCCACCTGCCTGGTACATCTCCCTGACAGCTCTGCAATTTCAGTGGCAATTGTACATGACACAGCTTTTGATCCATTTCAGGATTTCAACGCTACCACGTCACCTATGGATGGAGCTGCAATTACTATTTGCAATTAGAAAATACTAACAGGCTGTAAATTCTTCCCTCATGAGAGAGGCCAGTTGCTGTAATTGCCTCTGCACTGCAAAAATGTGATGGCATACAGTAGCCACAGGTTGACCTCTGGGATGGTATCTCAGTATTGCAAATAACTCCTCACATCCATCCACATGGTACTATGTCCTTCAAGTCAACTCTGCCAAAGTCTGTCTGTAGGAGAAGACATTTGAACACTGTTAAAGAGCTGTCAGAGAAGAAAAAATGGCTTGTAGAGACCTGAAAGATGAAGAGACCTAAGTGTTGCCTTGGCAGAGACAAGCATGCCCTCAGGTTCTGTCCTGCAGCAAGATCACACAACTTTGCAGTTAAAAGTTTTGCCTGATAAAACCAGACAAATGTGCTACAGATAAATAAAATCAATGCAAGTCAGATGATGTGTCATTAAGATACAATACACAGAATTTATAAACCATAGGACAACCTTACATTATAAATATAGTACGTAATGTAACCATAGATTTATCTACTAAATATATATCTACTACTTTATACTGTATATACTTTATACACAGTATTTACGTAAAGGGTATTTATAAATATCTAAATCTGTATGATATAGATGCACCCGTAACACATTAGCCAATAAAGTGCAGCATGAGCCCTCCCTTCCAATAGAGGTCTTCGGATTCAGAGGTCTGCTAGATTCTAAATTAGGGCCTGAGTTCACTGATTCTATTATCAGTGTTTCCCTCGTGCTCACAGCGTTAACAGAAGTACACTGAGCTTTTGAAACAGATAGCTTATGTCCAATAACACTGATACCTTGGAAGTGCTGGCTTCCACAACTGTAGGATGTTAACATCAAAGCCAGCATTCTTGTAAACATTTTGAATCTGGGAATTCAGCTTCCTCCCCTTCTCCGAATAACTGTTCACAACATTACTTGCCTTGAAGTGGTGCACTGCAGAATACAAGGATCCAAAACCAAAACCAGCCAACCAAAAATGAAAACCCATACTAGACAGACTAAAGCAGCTGTCAGAATAGGTCAGGATCAGGATGTACATTATATGGCACGCATCTCCTTTCATTTCTGCTTGCCAGCAGAGTGCCAGCTCTGCTAAAGCAGGATGCCTTGGAGGCTTCTTTCATGTACTTGTAACATTTTTATTTGCCAAGATATTCTCAAACTTTTTTTTTTTTTTTTTTTT
>PPHD01030880.1:0-10207 GCA_002909625.1 Bambusicola thoracicus | reverse complement strand
GATTAAAAATTTAACCACTATTCTGATACCCTTTGCTAAAACCTGCAATCAAAATAAAAACCTGAATAATAAGGCCACTCTCATCTCAAAGGCAACTGACAGATTTAGTAGAAGAGAACTGTCAGACCTATTGGACCTACTGAAGTATTCATACACTGCAGCTGTAATGAAGAGCACTCATATTTTACTCCTAAAAAAACAAAATGCATCTGAGTCCACAACCAAGCCCTTATTGTTAACATCCATAGCAGCAGAATGTAAGATTTATTCTGATCTCATATTTTTGGTACAGGATCTTATCCCAAACACATCTCTGTATCTGAGTGAGATCTGAATCCTTTAGTAACCTACTTGATAGGGCACACTTGACAAACCAAGCTGTACAAAACAGCAAAAAGGCAATCTAAAACTCAATGCCAAAATGATTCAGTATATCAACAAATAAATGATTCCAAACATTTAAACAAGCCAGTAATTTCCCTGCATCTCTGTGAGAAACCCCATTTTACAGTTTTCCACAGAGAACAGGGTTACATGCCAACCTACAAACTCAAAGCTAGTAACAAGGTACTATCCAGGAGCTAAACTATGAAGTATTTAAGGAAAAAATATATATATGTGTGTGTATATATGTGAACTGCCCAATACGATTGGGCAGAAGTGCATTTGAATACAATTATAGAAACACAATCTAAATCACCATCTGAAAATGACAAAAATTTGAACCCACATTTGCTTAGGAGCATAAAAGCATTCAAAACCTTAATGCTGTAAATCAAAGCGCAATCTATCACACAGAATAGGATTCATATTTCTGTCTTTCAAATGCTATATATTAAGGTGAAGATATGCATTGCATAGGTCTTATAGAGCAATTTGGACAAATCCATGTGTGCTGGACTCATTGCAATAGAATCTGTCCACGTGAAATGGCTATTTGTCCAAGATTTCCAGATGTTTGGCAGCCCAGCAAAGACCTGTCCTGAAAGAATTTCCACAAGGGTATTAAGAAAAAATAGATGTCTGATATACCCAGACATAGAATCATAGAATGGCCTGGGTTGAAAAGGACCACAATGATCATCAAGTTTCAACCCCCTGCTATGTGCAGGGTCACCAACCACCAGAGCAGGCTGCCCAGAGCCACCACATGCTTCTTGGAGCAAGGCACCAGCACGTGTATCACACTGAGTGAGTTCCTGGTAGACCAGGCTGCCCACAGCCACATCCAGCCTTGTCTTGAATGCCTCCAGGGATAGACATGTAGCTATTCTATTGTGGAATAGTTTACAGTGGCTCAGCATTCTATCCTAAAGAATAGAACTGAGAACTCCCCGCAAAATATTTGCATCTGATGAAAGAAAAATGGAAAATTGTTTATCAAATATTAGAAGTTATGTATTTTAGGAACCCATAAATTTAATCAGGATATCTGCTACATAAAAAAATGAACAATTGGAGATCCAAAGCAATTGGGGTTATAAAATAAAATACAAGCATCTCTCCATGTAAAAAAACGTCTATCCAATGCCCACAGATTTTCTTTGTTAGTAGTAACACAGGGATTACATATGATTAGCTGCAGCAGTCATTGTGAGAAAAGAGGCAGCAGCCCTCCAGCACAGGCTGTCTGTGAGCAGAATAGGAAAGTGTTTCCTTTCCCTCTGTAGTAGACAGAGCTCAAACTAAAGCTACATGCAGTTCAAAGACTTCAAAAAGCACGTGCCATGGCTCGTGTTTTAGATGAATCTGAAAGCACCGGCTTCACCAGGCACTGGAGGTTTTAGGTCTTCAGGCAGGCAGTACTTTCAAAACATAATTAGGAATTAAATGCATAAATCCATGTAATGACATCATTAAACTGTGAATTTAATCTCAGGAGTGAGAAAATCTAAAGTGAGGGGTTACCCCAGCTGGCTTATCATCTCACCATGCATCTATGCATAATGCTTATATTCAGGTTGAACAACCTATTTAGTTTTTCCACACAAGACAAAAAAAAATAGGTGAAGCACATTCACTATGAAATATCTCCTTTTCACTGTCTGGAATTTCTGATACAGTTGGCCCCGCAGCACTGCCAGATGGTATTTAGGAGACTACGAGTACCTGCAGGACATAATTGCACAGGCACAGTGCCATGCTCATCCAGAGCAGTATCTTACCAGATATAAATGAACAAATACAGCTATGCCTCCAGAAAGCTGACTGCAAAGATACAGGGAGGCCGTGCCACTGATCACAACACTACTATGAGTGTAGCCGTAGACATGAAGGAGCTGCCAGCACCGATGTGTGAAGCTGTCTTCAACACGCCAAGACCTTGAAATTTGCAAGTGAAGAGTTCTTGGCTTCAGTGAGGTGCACTGAGCGCACAGCCAACTGTATGCCTTGCTGTAACAAAAGCATAAACAGCTCAGCCCAGCGTTATGCACTCAGGCCCAGCTGATAAACTTCAGCAACACTTCTTGCACTATAAGCACTGAATTTTAGTGGCCCAGATGTGGGAAGTCAGGGAAAAGGAATGGAGAATGTGAGAACCAAGTAAACATGAGGAAGAACTTTGAGACCGGATCAACTAAAAGACCAACGTAATCAAAAGTAATATTTTGGAAAGGTCAGAAAGTTCATAAGTAACTGAAATGTCACAATCCTGACGATGTGGAAATCCCACTCATTTAAGCTGATTGCACTGAAAGTGTTATATTACATCATTCGCTTTTCCAGATGAAGGATACATTTTACACTACTTTACAATGTCTGCATGAATATTTAGCGCTTGACAAAGAAAAAATAGTTATTTTTAGTATTTAAACAGAAATCCTATGATTTAGTTATACTGTCTAAATCAACCTCTGACTCTGAAAAATCATCTCCCATCAAACATCCATTCCAGGAGGAGAGTCTGCCAAACCCCAGTTTAGAATACATTTATACAAAGGTTTGTTCACTTCTGAAAATGATCTGCAAGAAAAGTTAAACAATCTGAAGTCAAACAACTTGTATCAGAGAAAGACACTTTTCCAGGCTAAGAAAAGGATCCGTACACGAAAGTATAGTGTCACCTCTTCAACTAAAGCAAAGCATTGCTATGTCAGTCGATGAGATCTTCATCTGCCACTGCCTAGCCTGTTAGAAAGAGTTCTGATTTTTACCTCTTGTTCCTTGATTGCAAGCTTTTTTTTTTCCAGAGAAAAGTCAGACTCATCAAGAAGGCATGTTGCACTGACACAATTTACTTCCTACAGTGCTTACAAATGTTTGGAAGCCAAGGCTACAAGAACATTACCTTAGGATACGCATCTGGAGTTTAAAAGCATAAGGATTATCTGCAAATCTTCCCTTGTTTTTTTCTCAACCTCTTTCTAATTGCCTTCCCCACCTGTACTGCCAAAACTAAACACCTTTCAGTGTAAAACAAATGAATAAAACAACCTTTCTCTGCCCCAGTAAAGGACTGAGTGAATCAAATCCGTGCTCTTCAGGATGGGTTACAAGTTGGACTGCCTTCTATCAGAGACCTTGTGAACAGAGGACACAACTTATGTAGACTGGCCTAATTTACACATCAACTCAGCTTGTTGCAGCACTTTGCACTATTTACTAAGGGAAGTCACTGCTTCGTAGATGCTGTGGCTCGCCATAAGCACCTGCACGATACAGGCTTACAATCAAAATTGAACCATTCAGCTAAGAAGGTAAGTACCAACATGTTATAATTTTCTCAGAAACACCTTAGCCTGTGCTATTCTTCTTGTTCCCCATCAAAGGTAACAAAAATCCATGGGATTTCCTTCCGGTCTGTTATTTCTGGACAGGCTCTCTTGCAATATCTCAGAGATAGACCTCTGTGCAGAGGCAGAAATTGGAAAGTTACATCTACTATAGAGAAAGATAAATAACTGAGGTTTTCATATCTGGGATATGCCCCTCCTCACACAGACAGAGGAGCTCAAAGACAACGGTGTGATCCATTCCAATAAGATCCCAAGCAAGAGACAGTCTGACAAGCTCAGGACAGAAAAGGATGCTCCCACTATTTAGAGGATCTTACAGATGTCAAGCAGTAACAGTCCAGAACAACTCTAATCTTATTTGCATGTCTATTAAAAGAAAGTATATTGTTTGAATGGCATAATTCTTCAGTCTCATCATATTTATGAATTTTATGAGTGCATTGTGAATAAACTTAATGTAATATGCCTGTATAAATTTCCCACAGTATCAGCTGCTTGCCTGAAAGTTATTAAAAAAAAACAACATCAGAATAGCAATAATGCATCAGCAAATTGATTCATTCTCCTTCAGTGCCTTCCAAATGTCTTTTCCTGTCAGTTCTTGTTCTGCATACGCACTTATTTATTTTTGAGGTCTGACAGAATTGTTTCTGAAGAATACATTTAAATTGAATCATAAAACTTGTGCTCTATTAAACACATCATCCACCATCAGTGGAAGCATGGCTACACTGAAAGACTTTGACTTCCATACTTTACTTACTGCAGTATTAAAAAAAAAAAATAATCATGAGTTTATATTTATATACAAAAATCTGATAATGTAGATGGACAACAGAACATAGTAAATAGCACAAGAGCGACAACGTTCAGTTACTATCTTTGTTATAATTTTAGTGGATTCTTTTATCAGTGCTATAGTAATTGCTGCATTTACAAAGCATTTTAAAGCTATCAATGAATTTTTCAGAAAGATTAAAATAGTAATTGCATGGTTGCAATTTTAATCTATATCTCCAAGTCTACTATTAGCTTAAAAATGAGATAAACTTTAAAATAGCAGATCAAAAAGGCCATCAGCACTGACCAAAAATAGAAACAGAAAATCATTCTTTTTCACTGAGACTCCAGCCACACATAACTAGATTAGGAGTATGGCAAATAGATTGTTAACATCATATCTTTGCTAGAAAGAGACATTCCAGAGTAACGCTCATTGAAAATACAGACAAGTCTCAAATACAGCATGGAAAATTGAAAGCTGATAGCTAAATTCATTTAAAAAGTGCAACTGAGCTCTAGCTATCAAGCCCCAGGGAAAAAATACACAGAGAGTACACATCTCTTCTAATCTGAAAGACTGTTTTTTGAAAGAAAGATGAAAATATCATATCTCTAGCTTAAATATACCAAGTAAACTTTAAATACGTGGAGTCCACTTACATTGCTTTTTCATAAATTCACTGGGATCAAAAGCAAACCCTACTGAAAGAGAGGAGTATGGACATACATCAATACCCTGTTTTCCTTTGCTCAAAGGTCAAATGCACTGTTCGAAATACCAGAGTGTTACACTAGAAGAGTAAGTGCTTAAAGCTCTCATTTTCTTTTTATTCTTTTCTTTCGTGGGATGGGAGCAAGAGGCGATTATAAAAAGCAAATGCATTTTCAATTCAGTAGTCCTTTGAATTAACAACAATAAGCAATCATTATACATGCATGTGTATATAAAAACATCCTTCAGAAATGCTCCCCCTCTGAGCTTTGTACAATACCTGGACAAGCTTTTTAACCAACAAACGTTGGTCAGTATGTTTGAAATGCAAAGTTACAGACCTCGCCCACTGGAAAAGGCTAGAAATAACAAAATACTGAGTTTTCATTGCTGTATTCAACAGCAGTACTACTTTACTGACACTTTTGAAAGCAAAATGTAATTTTGTACAAAGCATTTTGTACTTTTGCTGTATTTTCCACATCAGATGTGCTTGGGGTCAAACATTTTACATGCTCCCTTGAAGCTGAAAACCAGACTTTTTGTTTTAGCTTCTGTACACCAACTGGAGAAAATAACTTCGGCAGATCAAATTCTATTCTCAGTGCCTTATGTGTGGCTTAAAAGTCTTTACATTTTGACTTCAGCTGTTCTCAGACAACAGCCTCTTATCTTCCACTGTAATTGCACAGATTTAGCTAAAGGCAGTTTAGTCAAAGACGAGCCAATAATTCTACAGAGCAAAATTATTTAGGAGCTACTGTATAACAATGCTTTTACTCACAAAAGTAAAAATAGTTCAATTTAGATTTGTACAACCATAAATAGTCATACAAACTGTGGTAGTACACTGCAGTAGCAAAGATGCAGACACAAGCAGGGGTTATTTTAATGGTTTATCTGTCTTTTCCTATCAGGGTGGATTCTCTTACAAGCAGTTGATCACCCAAACTGTGCTGTGATCTAACCTATAGAAGCACTTTTTGTCCTAATTGGCTCTGACCTCCTCCAAAGTCGATGGCATATCATTTTTACTCAACATTATGACTTCATTTGTCTATCTAAAAAGAAAATATGGAAAGAACAGCATAAGAAGCATTTGTTGACAAAATTTGCTTCTTTAAAGAGAAGAAAAAACAAAATGCTGTTGGCCAAACTCACTTAAGATTTTTGAGACTGTACGCTCCATAAACCAATTATGAGGAATCAGAAATCTTCATTAGAGACGCATACAAGATAATAATATAATCAATGTCAAAATGATGCTCTTGTTATACAGATTATTATGCTGACAACACATAACATCACTACATTTTCCTATTAACTATAAAACTTTTGTTTCAGTTCAATTTCTATACTTGCTTCTAATTCAGAGATCATCTCACTTCAAATGCAAGAACTGCCTATCCATGCAGAGAGAAGTTCATCAAACCTGCTGATATTCCAGCAGACATCACTTTAATTGTGACAGAACTTCACGAGGATACAGTACAGACATCAAACCATGTCCTGTACTCCAGTGGATAAATGAAAAGATCATTTTCAGTAGATTCAAATGTGTTTTATCTTTGCAATACTTAAAAGTTTTCTTTACCCCCTCTCTTCCCTATGAGCAGTTGGTTATTAGTTACAAAGTCAGGAATGCCTAAGGCTCCCAACATTTTCATTAATCAGAAGAATTCCAACTATGGCCACTCTTTTGAACCACCACTGCTATAAAGCATTCACTGGAAAAAAAAAAAAGAAAAGAAAAAAAAGAAAAGAAAGATAATGCAGAACCATAGATACTAATTATATCTTCCCAGTCTACCTACATANAAAAAAAAAGAAAAGAAAAAAAAGAAAAGAAAGATAATGCAGAACCATAGATACTAATTATATCTTCCCAGTCTACCTACATAGAGCTGTTGTGCCTGGTGTTCTGGTTTCAATGCAGAAATCATTTCTGCATACAATTTTGTATGGTGAAAAGCACAATGTGGTCTGACTTTAGACTAGGGCTGCTAGATTTAATGTAGGACAGGCACTACAGGAGGAATGCAAATAAGGATGGCAGTTAAACCTTGCTATTTTACCATTTTCTCCTNGAGCTGTTGTGCCTGGTGTTCTGGTTTCAATGCAGAAATCATTTCTGCATACAATTTTGTATGGTGAAAAGCACAATGTGGTCTGACTTTAGACTAGGGCTGCTAGATTTAATGTAGGACAGGCACTACAGGAGGAATGCAAATAAGGATGGCAGTTAAACCTTGCTATTTTACCATTTTCTCCTTCAAGTATCCTATTCCTGTCACATATGGCACCTTCCTGTAATTCATGGAAAAAAAGAAGATAAAAATTATTCTTATTATATCTTTCCATGACTTAATAGTAGTATAGTTAACAAACATGAAGGAGGATATTTAAGTTAGACACAACATAGTACATTTTTCTCTGAAAGCAGCAACAAAATCTATTCTGTAATTGAGTTAAACTCATCTGAAAAGTCATTAAATTTTTGTGCAACATAAGACAAAAAGTAGATGCTAAGGAGTTCTTCAAAAAAAAAAAAAACAGAAAGAAAGAAAGAACATTATTCTGGATGAAACACTACAAAGCATACTGCTGCATAGGCTTTCTTTAGCAGAGAGATGGGATTCATGATCAGTGGATCTTCTCTGGTTTTAATGTCTGCATGTTTATGGGTATATCCTAAATCATGTTCATGTTTCTGCCATGGAAGGTGCTGCTGAGCGAGAAGGGTTTGTGCACTGTTTCCATTCCCCAGAAAACAGCAGAATGCAACAAATAAGAGCTTGTGAATGGTAATTAGAACCATTTGCTAACAGACTAATAGTATTTTTCTAATTATTAGGGTTAGGGGGGGAGGAGGAAGGCAGGCAGACCTTGTACCAGAAGCACTGAGTCACAATGAAAAGTTATGCAGCAATCTTACATCATTTCCCTTTTATGGTGCCTGACATTTATGCCCCCAGTAAGAGGTGAGTCACGTCCCTGGAGGTGCTCAGGAAACATGTAGAGGAGGTACAAAGGAATGTGGTTTAGTGGTCAACGTTGGTGCTAGGTAGACAGTTGGACTAGATAATCTTAGGGGTCTTTTCCAACCTTAACGATTCTATGATTAATCGCCACTTCAATTAAGCCTTTGGGATAATCATATCAGTGAAAATGAATCTGTAGGATCATTTTCTCCTGAGAAAGCCAGAATTTCTGCTGCATTACTTTGACCACATCTGTAAATGAAAGTAGACCTACACAAGCACTATCATCACCAAATTATGTCATTCTACAGGCTTCTAAATTACCGACATTTTAATTCTCAATTTGTTCTAGTGCTAAAAATACACTAAAACATATCCAGCTTAGGGTTGGATACATAACCTTCAAATACCACATTTTATTCAGGACGCTTACATCCATATGTGTTTTTGTATGGTGGGAATATGTGTAACTGCAAACAAAAAGAAGGTGCCTGGTGTTGGAAAAAGCTTGAAGTAGAATAGACACTCAAAAATATGTTCTTTATCTTTGTTTAGACTACAACCTTTTCAATACAGCCTATGATTTGTATGTATGCAAGGAGTATCTACCACCATGGGACTTCCCAGCCCTGACTATAACTCCAAAGATCTTCCTGAATATAAATTACTATGAAAAAAAAAAAAAAAAAAAAAAGTAAAAATAATGCTAGTAATTACTTATTCTTCCCCGGGGCAGCTGCTGTCAAGGCCAAGCCAAAGAGAACTATTTGCATATGGCATGCAAACATGTAGTGGTACCTACTTGAAAAACAACAGCACTAAAGGAGGTGGATCTCCACCCTCTGCTATAATAACAGATGACTCCACCTAAACACCTAAACACTCTTAGTAGCTGCAAAAACAAAAGCAAAAATAAATAACCACTAGCATTAAAAAAAAAAAAAAACCCTTTAACAAAATGAAGATAATTAACCTAAAAGTGAATTCTTTGGTTGAAGGCTTAGTTTAACCAAGCACAGCACAGACACACTGAAAAAATAAGTTCACTGTCCCTAATTGCTTGCAGTTTCAATTTGTGATAATATATACTGGGGAGGAAGAGGATGGGAGGGGCTAAGATAAAAAGATGAAGAAGAAAGAAAAAAAAACAGGAGAAATAGACAACAGAGAAAGAATTTAGTAACAAAAAGACTAATATTCCCAAAATGTGTAAGCATCACCCAAATATGTGACAGGTGTAGGTCACAACTACTGTATCAATGACAGCAGTTTCAAGGCTTTGGGGCTATGGTGGGAACACACGGGCATTTCTGGCTTTTCTTTTTTGTCTTTGTCCTCAGTCATGCAAAGTGCCGAGCTGCAGAGACTCACGGCAGCTATCTTTATCCCTATTACTCCAATTTTTCATTTGTTCTGTCTCCATTCTATGAGCAGAAAATCTGACTCTTCCCCTATTACATGTCTCCCCATCCTCTGTGGTGGACACTCTATGTGACAAATAATCAGTCCAAGTACTGGGGATAATGGCCACCAACAATACTAATAATTTTAGACAATGGAATCATTACTGCTTAAAATCAGTACTGCAAACTTTTTTCTTTTTTTTTTTAACCCAAGTATCCATTGTGTCTCAATACAAATTTCTTTTCATAATCTATTCATAAAATCTAATCAAACTAGATAAACAGACATTTCTTTGATCTTTATATTCTTGCACAAATAATGGTAAAAGCTCGTTTGAAAACTCCAGGATGGAGATAAAGAGATTAAGTGCATGCTCAGTGACACTTTTTGCAGATTTTTATTTAAGAGAGGCAATCTGTTCTTTTCCCCTGATAATCTACTCTTTCATTTTCTTTTCAGTGGCCTTTAGAGCTACACTGTTTGAAGAATCTGATTTAATTCTTGCTAGAATTCAGCTTTATGAAACTGTAAAGCAGTATTGCCATCTCCTACATTTATCTCAATAGGAAAGGGAGACTGGAATTTTACAC
>PPHD01030879.1:0-10208 GCA_002909625.1 Bambusicola thoracicus | reverse complement strand
TTGATTCAACTTGTTAACTCAGTTCTACTTGGGATCAAAGATTGCTATTTGCTCTGATTTTCCTACTTGCTACTTCAAATCTTACCTTTCTTTACTGTCATTTGAGATATATTCTCTGTCCTGCTCTTGTATGAGAAGTCTGAGGGTCTAACCCAGGGCTGCAAATGTACTTAGGAAGATATATGACAGCTCTTCCTCACTCCAGACGCAAGCTACATTTCTCTCATCATTAAAATAAGGGCTTATATTACATTTATTTTTTGCCTACTATGGGAATTTCACTGGAGTACACAGGGCATTACTGAAGTACCAACGTGGTACACAAATGGGGTTAAAATTATGGATTAAAGTAGCATATTCGGGCATTATAACGCAAAGGCCTATTAGAGGTAACAGGCCTTCACTAATGTCAACACCAGTACACAGTGACGTCAGTATCTAAAATCAATATTCACAAAAGTCAATAATCTAGGCAAGAATGTGTCTTAAATTATGTCTTATTTCTTGTAGGTGCTGAACAGTAGCGTGTAGACCTTGAAAAACCCAGACAGTGCAATTTAAACTGTCTGCTCTGGTACAGAACAAAATACTTGCCCTTCTTTGGAGAGTACTGAGCTTTATATGAAGGCTTCTCTGCTGTGACAAAGAGTGTGACTTCTTCTGGTAACTCTGCCAAGAACTGCATCCCACACCTTGCATCTCTAGATTTTTTCCAGGGCTTGTTGGAAAAAATGGTGATATACACAGATGCTGTATCCAGGCACGTAAAGGACTAGGTGACTGTGAACACGGAGTCTGGATAAATCATGGTTATACATCAAAGAAAATCATGCTTGACCAATCTGTTTGCTTTCCCTAATGAAATGGCAGACTCTGGGTGTGGGAAGAGTGAGAGTTAAATAATTTACACTGACTTTAGGAAAGCTTTTAACACAGTTCCTGTAGTATCCTCACTGCTGTAATAAGCTTATATGTATTGGGTGGGTACACTACATGATGGTTATTAAACTAACTGGGTTGCTAGACTCAAATACAATGGTCAAAAGCTCAGAGTTTACCTGGAAGCAATTATGACATTTCTTGGTGATTAATAATGGTGTTGTTATGTTGACATCTTCAAATGACATGGGTAATATGAATGAACCTTTGTGAAATTTCCAAGTGACACCAAGTTGGGGGATAATTTAATGCACTGGACTAGCTCCCTCTGGAGAAGCATATATTATATGCCAGCTTTCACTGCCAAGAATTCCAAGACTTCAAGGGAGACTTCAGGCTTCTGAGAAAGTTTCAGAAATCAGGCTTCCCTGGAGTTAAAGGTTGGAATAGCTAAATCCTTCTTTTTCAGACCTGAAGCATCTTGCCTCTTTGGCTCCTACCATAGTAGTACTGTATTTAGACACCCAGATAGCTCTGTTTCTCTCTACTCTTCTCCAGTGGGGGCAACAATATATAGTTGACTGGTGGGATATGGTAGGAGGTTCTGCCCTGAGTTGCTTTGGCTTGAGATAACCAGCAAGCAAATAACAGAAACCAAAATCACTGTCATATTATAACACTGGAGCAGTGTGAGCACTTCATAAGAAAAAGTTTAATTGATATTTTCACCTCTATCTCCCGTTGACTTTGATTTTCTATGAATTTTTCTTTCATTGTCTGTCTACCTATTTTTTCCCTCCAATCACTATATGTTATCATTCCACTACACTGCTTTCTACATGAATTATTAATGTTGTTTTTATGCTAAATGTTCCTGCCTCACACATAATTTGACCTTACTTAACTGAAAAAGTAACTGTGCTAACACCTCAGGACGTATTACCCGCACTGTCTGTGAAATATATTTCTTCCTTGTGTTTGACTACACTGAAATTCGAAACACTTTGAACACATGGTATTTTTTTGATTAGCAATTTTTCATTAAGGAATAGGAAAGGAGAAATAAAACACTAACCTTTCTGAAAGCTAATTACATTTTCGGTTGCCAGTGATTGTCCCTGTATTTTCCTATTGTCATCTATTCTTGAATAAACTGAGAGTGTCAAGAAATTAAAACTTGCTTTCTGCTACATTTAATAACCTACCTGATCATCAAGAAATATTCAGTACAGCCCTCAAATGTGGTTTAGGAAGGAACTGTAGTTTGTATTCACTTCAAGATAATTGGAAAATGTCTGAGTTTTTCATACTGGCTCCCTATTCAGCAAAATATGTTCTTATATCTCTCCCAATCCACTAAAATTTTAATCCTTTACTGTGCTCAGCAGGAACAATTTTAAACACCTGCTGTCTCCAGCATAATGGCCACCATATTTCCCATAGGAAGCTTTGTTTCATTTCCATGGAAAAAGTGAAAAGTAATTCCAAAAGGCTTCTCTGAAAACATGCATCTTCACTGATAATCTCATTCACTTCCAATAAAAATAATACGAGACGTCATACTTGGAAGGCAAATGTTTGCTAACAATCCATTGCCAAAGAAATAGTTAACAAGCAACATAAAATACTTATCAAATTAATTATGAGCAATATGGTTATTCTGATGACCACTGAGGTATTCTTTTTCTTTCTGAACTTGAAACACTCCTGCTTCAATAGTATTCTATGACAAAGAATTTCATAGTTCAATTAGGCATGCATTTCCTTTTTAAAGTAATATTATTTCCTCCAGTTCAACTCTCCTGCTTGTTCTTGAACAGTTTATTGTTTCTCCCTTGTCTCCTTGCCAAAATAAATGATTCCAGTCTTTTACAGTTTTCATTACTGGAGATATTCTTTCCTTATTACACTGATTTCCATTGATATCTGGATTACACGGAATTATTTTTTGTGAAAGTGAGTAGCATTACAAACAGGATGCTCATCACTCCAGGTGAGTTAACAGACACTAGCTTGATTTTTCAAGCATTTTTGATTTAAGAGTGTGTAGGCTCACTTTCAATAACTCCCCTTCATTGCGGTTTCAGAAGAAGAATAGTAGATAGACTACATCTTTCTGTCTGAATGTAAGTTTGGAGATCCTTCTCCCTGAAATCTCTCCTGCCATGGGTAGGCAAACTGTCAGTATAACTTGTTGATATTTTCTTTTCTTCTTATTTTTTGCTAGAGGAATATTTATTTATTTATTTATTTATTTATTTATTTATTTTTAAGAGTGTACATTATTATCTCAGCTCTTTCAGTCCCACTGAAATAGGTTCTCTACCGTCTGTAACTGAGAGAATATACTCCTGTGTATGCTCTTATGGATGCTGTGAATGCTGCAAATGTGAATTACCCAATTATAAAAGTTGGGTAATTATCATTAGGACTAATTATAAAGAATTCTGTCTCATTTATAACCAGTAAGAATGCCATTTGTGCTGCACTATTTTGAAGGAATTAACTTTTCTTATTATCCATTTGAAAAATCTGCTAGTTAGAACATAATAGTACCCTTACCAATTTTCAGGTTTTGCTGGTACTCAGAGTTTGTTTAGACTCTATTATCTGGCTCTGACACTTGCTTTACATTGCTTTCACAAGTGTTGCATATTGCCGTCTTATCAGAATACATTAATTGCAGGAAATATAATTGACTTTCTCTTAATAGACACCTTCGGTGTATAAATTACTTTTGAATCCCTCAAACCTGGCAAATTAAATCTTCCATTTCTGCCCTCGCTCATACAAAATCAGGAGGAAAGAGAGAGTGCAAGACAAATGATTATCATCACAACTTTTACAATAGATGCTTTTAAAAAAAAATAAAATCAATTAATTTAAATGTCAATGTCAACTCATTGTCAGGTTACGTTCCAAATAATTTTATTTTACTGTTTCCCCTTCAAAATGTCAGTCTTGAAATAAAATTGGTGTAAAACATTAAATTATGTGCCTGGATCTTCAATAGAAGATAAACTTCTGGAGAGGAGTACACTGACACTGCTTTATCAAATAAACACATTCTTGGGAGTATTTTAATCTTTATTGGCATTTGCTCTCTGCAGATGGACACTGTAATTATACCCAGGTTAGAAACAGTTTGCATAGATTATTTGGCAATATAAATTGGAGAGGTGCCAAATATCTTTATTTTCTTTTTCTTCCTTTCTTTCTCTTAAAGAGAAGAACAAGATGCAGAATAGCTAAACAGCTTGAAAAAAAAGCAGTGCCTTTACTGTTATCTTCACATCTATTTATTTTCATAAGGAAAAATAAGTCTCCTGTGAAGACGAAGTCCATTTCATCATTTGATATGTTGCTACCTGCCCTTAAAATAAGCCCCTCTTCAGCTTTCCTGTAGGCCCCCCCTTCAGATATTGGAAGATAGCTATAAGGTTCTCCAGGAGCATTCTTTTCTCAGGCTGTCCCTGTAGGGGACAGGTAATCCAAGGACCTACAAGATAGGTCATGTAAGTAATGCATTTCCTTTGGGACTGGTAGCCAAAGGCAAAGAGAGGTACACTAGGTATCTTGTGGCATTGGAGATGACATCCAAGCAACTGAATGGAATCTTAAATCTTGACTGACTACAATGGAATCTTAGGCATCAAGAGCAGAACATGTCTATATATACACTTACAGCTAGGGATCTTAAACTTGAATGGAATTCAACCTGGTAAGGGTAAGATGAAGGAGCCCAGGATGAATAGGTGAACAATGCAGTTTCATTTGCAATTCTACTGCTGTTCCAATTTATCTCTACCATCCCACAGGTCATGAAGATGTCTCAGATACCTGTGGATGTTGCAAATAACACTTGACACCTCTTGAAAGACAACTGAATCAAGCCTCAACATTCATTCAGACAACTTATCCACACACACACATACACACACAAATAAAAAAATTCCAACACTCTAATGTGTTTTGATGTGTTAGGAAATGCTATGCTTAGATTCTGTCTAATTGCAAATAATAGGCCTAAAATGTCGTTCACCTACACTTTCTGTGATTATTTAAAATTAAGTCATCATATAATCATCAATAACTGAAGGAAAAATACCTGTTGTCCAAAGCCTGAGAGCTATATGCAATACTCAAAGATCCTTGGTATAGCATTCATTAGAAAATGCAATGTTACAGCATAAACTGAATTCTGCTGGAACTCTTTTTTTAACAAAGCTTTCTCCGTGGAAACTTCCTCTTCAGCATAATTCATTGGAAAGGGATATGAAGGTTTTTTTTTTCAGAGCAGGGCACATTGATCAGCTCCACCTCTCCAGGTGCATTTTCTGCTTGCACCACTGAAAAATCATTTGTGTCTTCACATCTGACACTTTTACATGAAACATAGGAGCTGTTCTTTTTATGTGCTTTTTACACTACGTAAACATCAACATAATGTATTTTCTAAATATATAATCACCATTTTATGTTTTCTAGAACATCTGTAACAATTTCTGGAGTTGATGACCCTCAGGTCTTTGTTGTATTCTCTCAGCTAACACATGGAAGTACTCACAGAACCAAAAGTTTTGCTGGGTGGGGCTCAGATTTCTACCTGTGAGCATATTTGTAGCCATATTTCAAATCAAAAAACACAGCAGAATGATGTAGTAATCTGTCCTTGGAGCTCCTAGCTAGTATTAACATCACTATTATAGCTTGTTCCTAATTAAGCGGAATGACTTCTCAAAGGCTTACTCAAAATAAGAAGCAGAAGTGAAAAGAGAGGAACACAGAAAAAGGAAAATGCAGTTAAATTTGGAATCTGTGTCTACTTTTCAAACAGCACACAAAGATAGGCAGAGAAATTGAGAGCACTAGTGACTGAAAGTGAGAAGTCTTATTTTGGCCTTGGAGCTGAAAGGTTAGGTTTCAGCGCAAAGTGCTTTAAAAATAGCTATGCTGACAAATGATTAACGTCCACTACTTTAAACAAAAAGCTGAAAGAAGCCTAAGAAACTGGTATCAATATACAGCAGATTCTCAGTTTTTCAACTGATTGCTTAGGAAACACTGAGAAAGCTCCCTGTTAAAAGGCAATTATGAGAAGAATGTGTACTTGCAGAAAGGACCTTGGCCTCAGAAAGATTCATCTAATTGAGCCGAAGGTGGGAATAAAGGAATGAGGTGTTCCTCCCATGAGCGTATTCAATGAAGTCTGATAGCACAGGATGATTCCGTTAAACAGTTGTTCTCTTAACCTTGGAAACTGAGTGAAGAATAGAAAGTGTGGCATATTAGACCTCCAGTTTGATGCTATCCTACTTGAATAACTATTCATTCCAAATTTTTCTTAAGTTGTTTTCCCAGCTGAAAGTTCACTACTATGGCATTTAATCCTTTTGTTTATTTAAACAGTGCTTAATATGCAGCTGGAATTAGCATCTTCACTTTGTAACTATTTGAGTACTGGTACAGCCACCTCTACAAGGAGACTGAGGTCCCATAGCCCACTTCATGCCTGACATCTCAATTGACACTCTTCAGATGTCTGAATAAAAAGACTCTTTTACTCAAGAAAAAGTAACAAATAAAAGTTTAAAAAAAAAAAAGATCAGTTTTTTCTATGGTAGAATTTGAGCTTTTAATGAAAAAACTGCAAATATTTTGGTTCTGAAATGTCACTTTGGTGCTCATTTGGTTCATCCATGGATTAAATGGGACCTGAGATGCAGAAAGCACAAGCCAATGCCACAACCAAACACATATGTTTCAATGGAAACTGAAATCTCAAAACAGATTGAGACTGAGCTATTTATTTTTCTGTGGTAAAACTTCCACATCAGACACTTTCATGAGCATTTAATTGAAAGTTCCATTTTTCTTTTGAAACAGCCTCAGATGAATTTTCTTGGACTCACGTTGGTTGAATTTTAGCCAGAGAGGCTATACATATAAACAACCATCCACAACGGGTCAGCTTGTCATTTCACAGTGGAAATAGTTACTCAGATATGAAGTGTATTCCCTGCTGTTAACCCACTAAATCATTCAATTCATTACTTAAAACTGATCATAATTTTCACTTTCTTTGCTGCACCATATTTGAAGCTATTGATCTAAAACTTCACAATTTTTCTTACCTTCCTCTTTTCTAGCTTTCATAGATCTTAGTTACCCAGGGGATACCAGCCCAGCTCTAAAAATACCTCTTTTTAGGATAGAATTCCATTGACATATATTTTACTGTAAATTAGGAATGTCTTATCGCTCAGCTGCTTCTTTCTACCAAGAAGCAACACTGTCTCTTCCCTTGTACATAAAAAAGCAAAATAATGGTGGAGATATAAAATTAATTAAAACAAAACAAAACAAAACAAAAAAAAACCATGAACTTGTAGAGTAGTTTTATTAAGTTAGCTTGTGTTATATCTGTAGTTTCAGCGTAGTTCATGAGAATCCAGCTTGCTACTGTTATATTTTTGTTGTTCTCTTTTTTATTTATTTATTTATTTAAAAAAAAAATAATTGTTGTTTGTTACATTAGTGACGACGACTAGTCCAAAAATAATGCCTCCTATTTTATCATGTTGTCCCACAATATCAGAGGAGGATGTTAGTGGTAGGGTAGTGGTAGGCCAGTAGCAGTAGAGGTTGAGCCTTCCCACCAATATTCCATTACATTTTGTTGTCAGGAGACAGATGGCAACAGAGGAGCAGTCTGACATGGAAGTGTGTATGAAGCAAAGGTGTCTTCAAATTCCTCCATTTGGAAAAAATGACACCAGTGACATTCTTCAGTGCTTGCTGGGTGTTTATGGAGACCAAACAATGGATGTGAGCATAGTGAGGTGGTGGGTGGTGTGTTTCAGTTGTGCCGACACTGACATGAAAGACAAGCCATATTCTGGATGGCCATGCAGATTTTTACAGATTCAGCAAAGACAGAGCTAAATCACTATGGGAGGAAAAGAATGGAAAGTGAGGCCTTGTTGAGTAACTGCATCACAGCTGTGATGATGTATATAATATTGGTAAGACGTGGTTAAATGTAATAATCTTTACGCTCCTAATTTGGGCAAGATGTGTCCCGCTTCTCCACAATACCAATGATGGAGTGTAGACATGCTTTCAAGTTAGCAACATATCAGGATGCTATAGAGCAGGACCCTAAGCACAGATTAGAGGAGACCAGAAACCAAGCACATTTACCATAACAGATTTTTTTTTCCTGACAGTTTACTGTACTATGTGCAGTAACTTTTGGAGAGGAATGATCTATGTCCTGTAATACAGCCAATGGGATCCTGTCAGAGGGGAAGTTAGACTAGAGATTCAGAGTCCCACTGTGATCCTACTTTGTAATGTAAAATGCAAAAGCATCTACTTCTGAAAATTTCTTCCTTTGACGTTTAAGGCCATAGGCATAGGGACCATCTTCTATGCTGCTTGCTTGTTACCTCTCCAGGATAGTGCAGCCTCTATACGTGACAGAGCTGCACTTGAGGAAAACAAAAATAAGAAAACGATCTACTGATCTTTCTTTTAAAATACCTTTATATTGCTAAAGAGCTTTGAGAAGGAGGAGGTTGGCTTTCCTTAAATGGTGAAAACAGCTGAATTCCTGTATGCATGTACCAGCCCACTGGATATCACACCTTAGTGTTCCCACAGGTTTGGCATGCAGAATCATTCCTCTGCTGTCAAATGCAAAAAGACAATTGCATCAAAAGGGGTAAAATTCCCTTACTTGGTGATAACACTGCTCACTTCAGAGAGTGGATGACTGATATAGGATAGACGTGTACTGTGTCTAGAGTCAAATGAAATGAGTCAGAGCCCAAGTGCTTAAAAGTGGGACACATACTTGCTGAGATAATATAACTTAGAATCCATAAAACACCACAACAGAACATCTCAGCAAGGAATTTTCTCAGACACTTGCAGAATGAAACTACTTTCTAATTTTGTGCCTTCTGTATTGTTTAGTGTGGGATTATCTTTCTAATCTATCAGCATTTGTGGAATACTACAGTTCTGAATTCTGAGGAACTTAATTTCCTAAAAAGCATCTATATTGTAGTGAAAATTGATCTTTTTATATAAAAACACACACAGGCATTATCATGTTATCAGAAAGAGCTCAAAGATATTAGCAGGACAGAGTTTTAAAAGCAAGGTAGAGAACATTACTATATAGCTCACAAACACTCAGAGACTGTCTACCTTAATTGCTTGGAAATACACTTCCAATTAATTGGGAAAAAAAGAAGATGAGCCAGATAAGGATTCTCAATTTATAATCTTGAAAACTGAAATTAAATCTCAGTCATTAAACTCATGCAATGTCTCTGCATCTAATTATGATTTCCCTAGAATTCCTCTTAAACGTATATCTCACATTCTCTGAATTTAATGACCCTTTTATAATTGGAGATGCAAACTTATACTGAATTCCATGCATTGGGCAAATCCTCAGTGAGGTGACTTGCTACTTCATCTGCAGTGTGAGTAATAAAGAAAAACTGTGCTGAATAGAGAGGAAGATACTATAAACATCTGGAAGACCATTAAAAGTAAGGGTGGATAATTTTTTTCTTCCTTTTTATTTGTGATTACTGCTAATATCCTAAAAGAGAGAGAGAGAGAGAAAAAAAAAAGACTCTGTGGCTAAAATTATTTTATTATTAAAAGGACATCAGTGTCTTCCTGTAACAAGAGTCATGTCTTAATGATTTTCTCTAACCTTCCCTATGTTGTTAATATTAATAAGCATCTTATTACTGAAAATCAGACTAGGACAAAGCTCATATGGGCAGCAATATGGAGTCAGAGTTTCTCAAGTGTGCACATCTCCTGTGCTCAAATGTCCTGTCAAAGCTCTATCACCTTATGAGCAGAGCTTTTGGATAGCCAAAATTCCTAGTTTATGGGAAGAAGCAAAAAAGCTGCTAAAAGAAGGATGTGGTTTCATCTCACATCTGCAGAGTACACCTGTAATTGCTTCTTTCCCCTTTCCAAGGTACGTGGTAGGTATTTCCCCTTATTAAAAGAAAAGATCACTTACCACCTAGTTTTTATCCAGTGGGGCCCAATGACCTTCTTTTTGAAAGAAAAGAACATACTCTATAGAATTTGTGGTATTGTAACCTAATGGGACAGGGAGAAGGAAAAAGGGTAGCTTTGCATAAGTGGTAAAAAACATGTGAAAGTCAGCTACAATACAGAACAAATCCATTTCTATAGCACAGTGCAAGTCTCTCAGCTGTGCTAACTGACTGCATTACTGAGGGCATCTGTTGGTACTATTCCTTCCTTCCTTCCTTCCTTCCTTCCTT
>PPHD01030876.1:0-10208 GCA_002909625.1 Bambusicola thoracicus | reverse complement strand
GTTTAGCTAAAAAATGAGCCACGACCCTCCTTTTTTATTGTCTTTTCTGAGTGCGTGCAGCCCGAGGCAATGGGATGTAAGGGTTCTTTCTGGTAGAGCCTTGCCAGAGCCCCATACAACAAGAATCCCCCTTCCGCCTGTGCTGTGTGCAGGGTATGTGTGGCAGCAGAGCTCTCGTGTTACCCCTCCGACTTCATTAATTAGTGATGTCTCTCAGCCTATTTATAGTAATTGCATCAACTGATGGAGTAATTGTAAGCAGTGCAACTGTGCGTTCTGGGGATCTTTTTACTCACGCAAATTACATAAGTAATTTAATAAAGGTAATTATATAAGCGGTAAATACACGAGGAGTTACCTGATTTCCTACACCTCTGCTGCAAACAAAAAGCTCAACGTGGAGCTAAGAGCATGGCCGGAGTGTTGTGCGAATCCCTGTTGAGCATCAGCCCCGGGATGTGTTGCGTGCAGCCCCAGTGCCTCCCCACAGCAATGTGCTCCATGGGCCGGTGGGCTGAGCGCTGCCAGCACTGAGTGGGGCCAGCCAGGCAGTGCAGGAGCTGTAAGGGAGAAGGAGAGCGGTGAGCACTCACGCCGGGGTTCCCCTGGTAGAACGGTGGCGGCTGCAATTCATTTCAGGCTCCGGGAGATCCCAGGAGCCGCCTTTACCTGTGTGTTATTCCTGATCTTACTACGTTTTGCCACGTAACCTGCAGGTACTGTGGGATCAGTGTTGTGCAGTGCATGTGATCGCACACCTATTTTTCTAACCCAAGTGTCACAAATGCTCGCCTTTCATTCCCTCTGCTCCAAAGGCACCTCCAAGTGCCTTTTATAAACACATTGCTCGGCACTTTATGTTTACTTTCAGCATTTCTCTCCGCTTGTGCAGCGAAAAGCTGTAAGCAACTTTCACTTTTTTTAGTTTCACTTTTAGACTGGAGTTACTGTAACGTTTCAACTGCAGTTGTGGTGCTTTTATAACTGAGAATCAGATTTTGGGGGGGACGGTGGAAGAAAATTAAAGAAGTATGCTCCCTGTTAATGTAAACTTCCCAACCTAAAAGAAGTTACGAGGATTGATTAAAAAGTCTGGCGGGGGAGGCAGGTGACTGCCTCTGGTTTAGCATTGGTTGCATCAAGCACTGAGTCCCTCAGAGGTGTCTGTTCAGCCCACAGGTAAGGGATGTCACCTGGAGTACTGTGTCCAGGTACAGAGTTCTCAGTTGCAGGAGAGACGTGGACCTGTTGGAGTGCATCCAGAGGAAGGCCACAAAAATGACGCAAGGGATGGAACGCATCTCCCACAGGGACAGGCTGAGAGAGTTGGGGCTGTTCAGCATGGGAAAAAGAAGGCTCCAGGGAGATCTGAAAGCGGCCTTTCAGTATCTTAAGGGGATCTGTAAGAAAGAAAAGGACAGACTCCTTAGCAGGGTCTGTTGTGGTAGGACAAGTGGAAATGGTTTCAAACAAAAGGAGGGGAGATTGAGGCTGGATATAAGGAAGAAGTTTTTTACAATAAGGGTGGTGAGGCACTGGAACAGGTTGTCCAGAGATGTGGTGGATGCCCCGTCCCTGGCGACACTCAGGGTCAGCCTGGATGGGGCTCTCAGCAACCTGATCTAGCTATAAAGTGTCCCTGTACAATGCAGGGGCATTGGACCAGATGACCGTTAAGAGTCCCTTCCAATTCAGATGATTCTCTAATTCTATGATTCTATTTATGGCCACCCATGCGCACCAGTGTTTCATTCCGGTAAGGTGCACTGGGAGCATGCACACTCTGAAGAACCCCATGGTGGGAAGGGCACTGTCCCCAAAGGCAGGAGGCAGTGTCACCACCTCCATTTGTAGATGAGTGTTGTGGGCACCTGCCCAGGGCCAAAATGCTGGTGAAATGAGGGGCCAGCAGGAGGCGCGGTCCCTCTGCACCATCAGATGAAAACAATCCCCCAGTCTACCCGGAGTCCAGGGACACGCTCCCAGTCCCACTTTGCAGCATGTGCGTGTCTTCAGAGGCAGGAGAAAGAACTCTTCTGCCTACTGCTTCAGCAGCGGAGATGGCAGCACATGCCATTGGAGAGCCCACTGGATTTCTGCATGAGCCTTGGAGTGTACCTGAGCACCCACACTGGGAATCTGTGGTGTTCTGGAACAGCGCTAGCGCCAGGCAACAGTGATTAAGGCTGATGCCATGCACGAGCCTGTTTCTTCATTCATTTTAAAGGGAAATTTGGCCTTAGCCTAGGTCAGGTAGCAACGAGAATCCAGCGATATGGTTAGACTGAATCAACAGAAATTTGGAATGAAAAAGATCAGCAGCAGCATGTGAGCTCTATTTCCTTTCTGGTATAACACCTAGAGTTTCTGACAGCTAAGTCCTAGGTGAGCCTGTCAGTCTAAAAGAGAAGGGGAAACCAAGAGGGCTGCTGCCAGGAGAGACCTGTTGGATCAAGTAGTGTAGTATTAGAATGAAAGAAAGGGGCACAACTTGGTGAAACTGGGATCTGGAGTGAGGGAGCGAAGAGAAACCTTCCACGCTTCAGCAGAGGTTCTTTTTTTGTGGTAAACCCTCTTTGTTTGTGTACGGTTTGGAAGGAGAGAAATGCCCCAGGCCTTTCGAGTGCAAAAATAGAGCTCTGTTTGAACGGAACATATGTTGTACAGAAGCTGTTACTCAATTTGTTCTGAAACAGCATAGTATAGTGGGTGCACGGCGAGACTTGGGGCCCAGCTCCTTGGGCAGCAGCAGCACTGCACATGGAGCAGAGCAGGCTTGGTGCAGGGCAGCACCTGTCTGAAACCCAGCCACAGAACGAGTTCAGTAGTTCATCCTTTGTAAAATACAGTGCTAGCAATGGGAAGCATTTATGGCATGTAGAGCTGCATCTTCCTAACCTGTCGCAGGTCACTTATATTCGAAGCAAGAATGAACAGTGTGGTGGGATGCTGACATCACGCCTTACATGCAACAGTGCATCCCTTCCACTCTCTCTTGCTGCACAGCAGACAGTGTGCTTTCTTGCCTTTACCTTATTGCTAGCAACAAGTATTTCAAAGGCAATTGCGGTGTTTATTTATTTATTTAGAACACAGCGTTAGATAAAAGCATTAGACAAATTTGATTAATAATAGAGGGTAGGACCAATAAATGTAAACACAGGCAAATAAGTTTATTTTCTTAAGTGACTCATTTAAGTGTACTAATATGTCAAGAAATAGCAGTATGCCTTTCAAAATGATAAAGTAAACCGTACTCACAAAAGAAGCGATTTGCTCTATGTACCTGGTTTACCTCGGAGGGTGTGGTTACTACATTGTGTGCCCTGCTGGCAAGGAGGGCGGCTTTGTTCTGTAGCTGCTTTCAAGTGTGTCCTCTGACTGAGCTGCACCTTTGCACTGCTTTAGCAGGGAATCCAGCCTGCTGCTTTCCTCCCGTTTTTGCTCTTGTAAATGCAAAGTGACTTCACTGATGGGTTTTGATGTACTGTAGGTTTACCCTGCTGTATCTGAAAGTGGAGTTCAACCTATAGGCCACTGTAGTGTCTCTCAGGGTAAACACGTGCTGATGAATGCAGCCACTTGTGTCGTGCTGAACATGGCAGTATCTCACAGACACCCTCTGCTCCAGGTTACCCACTCTTAGTTCATTATCATCTTACAGTAATCCAACCTTTTCCATGCTTACATTCTTATATCCCTCTCAGACCTTCTGAGTTCCATGAAGAGGAGTCAGCCCTTCCGTTTTACTTTTCCTTCACACTTTCCGTATCTCTGTGTAGCACAATGTAGGCCACATGGTAAATCTTCTCACTTCCCACTGGGTTTGTTTTATACCTTCAGGCCCAGTGTCACTCCTTTTTGTAGTAGTCAGTAGGAGGTGCCAAAAGATTACTGAGGAAAGTAATCTTTTCAGGTCAAGACAAAATTAATCACCTCCATTTTATACCTTGCAACTCCTGCTACACACTGCTGTTAAAGAGCTGGTCAAATTAAGTTGGCAGTAACCTTGTGTATCCAAATAATGCTGCTCTCCTTCCTGACTTTCTTGTGCCCCTAAGTGCCTCCATCTCATCCAGTTAAACTTCTTTCATGTCACACCATCAGCTTTGAAATAAGCTTACTCCTAAGCAGAAGACTAAGGGTTTGAAGAGGTGATTGCTGCTGCTTTGCACAACTTTGAAGCAATTGCTGTGTTGAGCATTGGTGTCCAGCAGGCTTTGTGTATTTTGTTCAAAAGCACATTCGCAAAATGCTTTTTTACAATAACTCTGTAAATTGCTTGCAGCATTGCATCTGCATTCATCTGCTGGTTTTCCAGTGTTGTAAATGCTTTGGAGACCTGCAGAGATATTTCCTGAGGTGTACAGTAAATGTTCATCGACCGCACTCAGCAACTTGTGGTGTGAGATCTCAACCAAATAGGAAAAGGACAGCCAGAAGTATTGAGCAGGCAGCATGCTCAGCTTTTTGAACAGAGAGCACCTGAACAGAGGCTGGGCACTCGTTTTCCTTTAGGGATCTGAGCCTTGGTGGCTGATTGTGAAAAGGAGTTACTGCAGGGAAGCAGTGACATCAGTGAATAGAAAAGCAGGCCTGCTGCAGGACTGGCTTGCTGCAAGTGTTTGTTTTTTTGTAGCTCCCTTGCACATAACTACAAAGAGAAATTGTGAAAATGAAAACAGTTTTATAAGACAGGTGTCAAAATGGAATTTTCTGTGCTTTCCTTTACTTCTCCCTTCAGTGAAGGCTGGTGAGTTATATAGAAAATGATACTTGGAAGATTCTTTCATACATTTCTTATTTAGATGCCCTGGTCTCTTGCTGTGCACTCTCTCACACGTGTAAGAGAAGACATTAACTTTTGCAGTCACACTTCCAGTGCTTTCATTATGCTCATTACTAATGATTGCACCTTCTGGACACACTGGTGTTTGTAGCTCTATTGTTTAATGTTTTATTACTCTCGTGTTGTACTTCCCATATGTTTCTGGGGAGAATTCCCTTCTCTCTTTTACTTGTCTTGTTTCTGCTTGCTCTTTCTGTGTATGCCAATTAATAATGAAGGCTGTGTGTGTGCTTCCCCTCCCTATGGCACAACGTGGTGTTCTGTAGCTCTCACTTTTTGTGAAAAGTAGGCCATCTACTGTTGCTTTCTAGTATGGATTATAGATCGCCCGGCACATGGCCGCACTGTGCGTGCAGCTCCAAAGTTGTACTTTGGAAAGCATATTTTCCTATGTATACGCAATTACTTTTCTCCAGAGATTTTGTGGTGGGAAAGTCTCTATAGAAAACTGAAATATTTATTTATTTATTTATTTCGTAGTAAGCAGTACATTTGGGTTATGTTCTTCACTGGTGTTATAAGGCAGGAGATGACGAACTAATGATTTAGACAAGTATTAGTGACAGTTTTTGTCAGCTTTGCACAACCTTTTTGTTTGGCTGATAGTAGTTTGGTTGTGTTTTGTTGGTTTTTTTCCTTCTTTTTTTTCCTTTTTTCTTCTTTTTTTTTTTTTAGTGTGGTTATGAACAGAAAAAATGACCTTAAAAATTTAAGTTTACTTTTGCAAATACACATATGTATTCTCCATATGTCTTCTGACTCATATCTAGATAGTATATTGACGTATACAAGCTCTAGTGTTGTCAGCACCATCAAGTACAAAGAGCTGTGAAGAGGGAGCTGGACGATCATCTGCCTCTTGTACCATAAGTTCATCAGTTGGCTTCTGATTTCTTGGTTATTTTTGGAGATGCTACAGAAACTCAGTGTCAAGAGTTCTTAACTTCTTGTCAGGGGTGAACTTGCTTTGGGAAAAATGGTTTGCACTTCAGTTTGATGGGGATATGACTGTTAGATAAGAATCAGATACAGCCACACACAGTTTTTCTGATCCACACATTTAGGTTGAGGGAAGATATTTCTTCCTTTCCTTCTTGTGAAAACTGGTGGAGGGACTTGTTGTGCAACACTGTTATTGGAAAAAATTTCCTTTACTTAGTCACCTATTAGTCTTAAGTCTGCAATAAAATATTTACTACTTTGTTCATTAAGAATAAAGCATGAGTGTACTAACTTTATTATGCCAAGTTCATTTCTTTGCTTGCAATCATACATTATTTCTTAATGCCTTGCCTCCTTTTGTGTTTTCACATGGAACTTTCTCTAAAATTCTCTATTCCAGTTTCAGGAAATTGCAGTTCTCAGGGATATTCCCATTTCTCAGTGAGAAATACAGGTATGATGGTAACTCCTCTGGAGAGTGGTTTTATTAAAATACACCTACTTTGCATAAGCAAAAATTACAGAACAATTCCATCTTCTTGAGAATCTGATTATTTTTAAGTTGGTCATTAAAAGAGAGGCAGTCTTGCACTGGGTGCCATTTCTGTGCAGAAGAAAATGAGAAAGGAAGTAGGGAAAAGTACCTTTTGTAGCTCTGAAAATGCTGCAGTGAAGTGGATCCTTAGTATTTGTGCTTAGAAATGGGGCAAGTAGAGGCAACTTGCTTGTCTTAACTAAGATAATTAGGGAACCAACTGAATTGCTGAGAGGTGCATATGAATAAATAAAATCTCTCTCCTAACTATCTATAACTTGTCAGATGTTGCTTTAATTTGATGAGAAGGCTAATGTCTGTTTATACTCCTGCTCTCTGCCCAAATACCACTGGATAGTAAGGCAACTCTTAGGTAAGGCCCTAAAAATACACTGTGGCAACACTTCAACTAGGTGTTGTTATAGATTTGTGACAAATAACTTCTTGACAGACATGTAGGAACGGTATGATTATACTGTAATGTTTCAGGAATTAACCTCAGATGTCCTAAATCCCAGTGTAGTAGGCTAATGCACACACACACCCTGGGTTAGAAGAAGTGTGATTCTGGAAGAGCCTGGACGGAACCAAGAAACATTTTGAATGATTCTAATGTAAATGATGAAGCAGTCAACAATGACAGTGTTTAAATGGGCTATCCCTACCTTTCAGACTTGCCCAAATGAATGTCACGAGCAGATTGCACTGCTTAGAGCTGATGCTCTGGGATGTTTCTTTGATTGCTCAGCTGTGGGGAATAAAAACATTCCACTGAATTCATACACGTTATGTATATGACATTTTGTGCTAGCAGAGGTTGCTTTTTTTTGCAGCAAATCGTGTAATTTTTTGACCTCAGATACCTCTAGGCTTTGCAATGTTGCTGTTACTGTTTAAGCATGCAATTGTAGGCACTCTTAACAAAACCTGTAGGATTTTCTGTAGAAACATTATTATGTCAAGACAAATTTTCTTATAATTTTGCAGGAGGACTTTTACTCCTCATCTAAATTTCCATCTAAATCTAAGTGGTTCAGAGACCACTGGATATTGTCATAATACATACTATACAATTTCTGTCTTCTATAAATAAATAGGTGGATGGATGGACTGACAGATGACAGAGTTTTTCAGGAGTCAGTCACTGAGAATGCAAGTGCTTCCCCGCCGAGTCTGTTTTATTTAGCTGACATAACAGGAGCTGATCTGTCCATAACTGTGCCAAGGAAGGATCATCTTGTCTACACATTTCTTCCAGTCTCTGCCTTTGCTTCAGGATATTGAGGGCTGTTGATAATGCATTGGAAATTAAATCTTGCCAAAAAAGCTTTGAAACCTTGCTCTATAAACCATGGTCCATTTTTTTCTTTACAATAGTTCCTCTGGAATTCCCCTGTAAGAAAGCACACTCTTAACCTTTCCAGTGACATTTTAGTTGTACTTAGCAACCACACAGTTCCAAAGTATTTTGGCTAATACTGTAGCCCAACTGGCTATTTCTCTCCCTCTAGTGCACAGAGATTGACACCCGCTCTTCTAGTCTTCCTCAGACAAAGCAGGCATTATCAGAAAATCACCCTTTTTATACTGCTGTACTCATATGTCAGTATCCAGAGGTTGTCTGGCTTTTTCATGTGTTCTAACCTTCTATAGAAATAATATGGGTTTTTTTTTTTTTCATCAGTTTCTAAAAGCCTCAGGGCCTTCCTGTCTTCTGTTTTCAGTTTCCTTTCCAGGTTTTAGGGATTACCCAAACCCTTAAGAGGAATATGATTTTTGTATTTAGTAACCCACTACTGTTCAAAAAGGCATGATATTTTGTGACTTTGCACATTGGGTTTTGATCAGACAATTGTGTTTTGTTTGTTTTGACTTTCCCAAGGAACAATGGGCTGTAGATTTTCCTGACCCTGTGGTGTCTTTGCTTTCTTCCACGGGATAAATACGTTTAGATTTTTGTTTCTGTAACAATACATTTGCTATAAAAACTTTCTGTAGGACAATGTCATGCCTGACTTTGCAGGCCCAAATAGCCTACTAGTAGAAATCTTGTGTTAAAAACTACTCATGAAACTTTATGTGATTTCATATTGGATAGGAAAGAAAGAGAACTGCTCTACTTTTATGTGGAAAGGAGCAACACCAGGAATTCTTATTCCTTTACAAGAAATATCTTTAGGCTATTTGGTTGATGAAACACTACTCTTCTTGTGGAGAGTTGGAAAAGACCAACCACTCTGTATTCCTTTATTTTTTGATACAAATGAGCTGATTGCAGAGAATGACCTCAGAGTTGCTACAGACAACAGTGAAACTCACAGAAGATTCATTTGTAGAATATACATCTTCGTCTGTTCTCATTTCACAGGAGAGCAGCATGAAACCCACCAGCTACTTCTTTTTGCAGGCAGAAGATATCCTCCCCTTGTAGCTGTCTCCTGCTCTCTCTGAATTAGTAATGATGATGTAGGCCCTGGTTCAAGGAAACACTTTTGCACTTACTAACCTTAAGGAAACACTCAAACCTCCATGACCTCTTTTTATAATTAATCACGCATAGTATAGGAATACTTAAGACTAGAGCCTTCCTGAATTACCTTCTTGTGCTGAAAAGTGAGGAAATATTGCCAGTACAGGAAGAATTATTACAGAATTAAAAGTATTTGCCAAAAGGAGAAATCTGAAAATAATTTTGAAAATTTGCATATTGCAAGTTCTACTTAAGTCCTCTTGAAAAACTGTAATGTACCTTGGGGAAAAACATTTATCTGCTTGATTGCTTTGGGAGAGTGGTTACCTGAATGTATTGCATTCCTCTGATAATTTAGCCAGTTTTACTTTAGTTTATACAAATGCTGTGTTGCTTCATCCTGCAGGATCTGTTCCTGTGATGCTCAAATCTCTTAGCTGGTTCTTTCTGACCTTGTCAGGAAATGAGTTTTCATGCTTTGCATCACTGCCATCAGGGCACTGCTACCTCTCCAGCATTTTGTCTTTCTTGCCTTACATGTCAAGAGACTCACATTCTTCCAATGCACCATTTGAACTTCTGCATCAATGTATAGGCCTGCCATTACATTTTGGCTGAATATTAGCCTGTGACCTTCATCGAGATCCATACACTAGATCCTGGCAAACAAGATGTGCATTGTCTCTTCTGTCAAATGCACTTTCAGGGCCAGTTCTTCCCACTGACCTATCAAAGTTGATGCCTGTGAATTTTAGCTTCGATTGGTAATGAAGATTCTTGTATACTAGCCATGACAATAGACTTTAGTTTTAAAGCCTGATTAAAGCTCATATGCTTACCATGAGTTAGGAAATCCACTTTCTGGGGTTCATTAGAGCGACCAAAACAAGCACTAGAGCCTAAGAAGAATGGTCTTTTGTTCAGCATACAACTGAGAAATGACCTTTCCTCCATTTCCTCCATCTTGCATTTCTTGCACATCTACGATCAACATCAGTCTTTAAGTACTGCCTACTACTTTGATTACATATGGTTGCAATGCTTTTCTGTGGCCTGACGTCAGCTGGGAACACTTCTGTAATGTCTATGCCTGACTTATTAGGAACATCTCTGTGAGGTTCTTCAGAGTGCCAGTGGTGTAGGACTAGAAAACCATTCATCAGTCCTACTAAGAGATGACAATTACCAGGTTCTCTTACATCTTGGCAAATGCTTTACAGCATCTCTCTTTGGCTCCATTACCAACTCTTGGAGTTTTATTTGGGCATAAAGTTATAGTTAAATTTCCTGAGGCTTTCAAGGGTTTT
Organism: Bambusicola thoracicus; assembly: GCA_002909625.1. Lineage (NCBI taxonomy): Eukaryota > Metazoa > Chordata > Aves > Galliformes > Phasianidae > Bambusicola > Bambusicola thoracicus. The sequence goes on along the minus strand of PPHD01030876.1, from coordinate 105 downwards.
GTCTTACTTTTTTCCTCCTTGATCAGGAAAACTATGATCAGCAAAGAAATGCTCTGCGTTTCCTATTCAACTGCAGAGTAGGGGATCTCTCTTTTACCTTTAACT
>PPHD01030874.1:0-10209 GCA_002909625.1 Bambusicola thoracicus | reverse complement strand
AGTTGGTCCATGATGGTTCCCGAGATTATCCATTGCATGACCTTCCCTGGCACCGAGGTGAGACTGATAGGCCTGTAGCTACCAGGATCATCTTTTCAGGCCTTTTTGAAGGTGGGTGTCACATTTGCCAGCTTCCAATCCATCGGGACATCCCTGGTTAGCCAGGACTGCTGAAAGATGATGGAGAGTGGCTTGGCAACCACATCCGCCAACTCTCTCAGCACTCTGGGGTACAGTCCATCTGGTCCCATGGACTTGTAAGCATCCAGCTTTCTCAGCAGGTCCATCTATCCACCTGGTTACCTCTTCATAAAAAGCTTCCCCTTGGTGAAGCCATGTTGACTGCCCCAGATGACCCTCTTATCCTTGATATGCCTAGAGGCAGTGCCAAGGATAAGTTGTTCCATCACCTTTCCAGGGATGGAGGTGAGGCCGATCAGTCTATAGTATCTTGTTCCCCACAACTTACTAAAGATAACGGAGAGTAATCTAGCAATGACTTCTGCCAGCGCCCTCAGCACCCACAGGCGCATCGCATCAGAACCCATGGATTTATGGATGTCTAGGTTGTTTAATTGCTCCTTAGCCCAGTCCTCAACAACTGAGGCAAACTCCTCCTTGATCCTGACTTCCTCTGGGGCATCAGGGGTGCAGGGCTGCTCAGGACAGCCTCCAGCAGTATAGAGAGAGACAGAGAAGGCACTCAGTAACACTGTCTTCTCTGTGTCTTCTGTCCCTAGGACAGTTGTGCGTGCATGCGTGTGTCTGCATGCATGCACATGTGCACACCTGTTTGTGAGAGTGCATGCGCCCAGTGGCAGCAAGGCTCAGACTTGCTCCCAGCTGCCCAGGGCCATGCAGCCCCTTAATGCCAACATCTATGCCATCCAGATACAGGCTGCCAGACTTTTGGAAAGAAACCCTGCTTTAACACACTTTGAAAATGGTTCCACACAGTCAAGCTGTAATCCCTCTTGAAACCTCTTCACATTCTCATCTACAAAACTGTCCCCACCATGAGCTGTGCCTTTTCACCAGTAATGAAGAAGAGCCTGCATACCGTGCGTGTAACAATCTGCACCGGCAGAGGTGACCTACTGTTGCTGTTGCCACTGCCCACCACCTCACCGTGCTCACATCCACTGCTTGGTCTTCTTCAGTGCTCCGTGTGCGTCGATGAATGTCAGTGGGTGACATTTTTTCCACATGGAGGAGTTCAGTGACACAACTCTGCTTCATGTGCACTTCCACGTCAGACCCATTGTGTCAGACTGCCCCTTTGCTGCCATCTGTTGCATGGCAATAGCACATCATGGCATACTGGTGGGAAGGTTTGGCCCCTACTGCCACACCACCAACATCCGCCTCTGACGTCATGGGCCAACACCATACAATGAGAAGCATTACTTTCAGAGCAGCCCTCAGAAAACGCATCAGATAATATAATTAGTAACAAAACTTATTTTTTTTATTTTTTTGTTTTTACTGTTTAATAAAGAGAACAGACTTTAGATTGCAGCTCTACATGTTCCATTTGAAAATCACCCAGTAATTTATGTATCACCCAGTATTTATGTCATCGGAAAATGGAGCTGCAAAGAAACAAAGAAGTGGATGAATTTTTGACAGTCTTGAAACTTATTCTCTAATTCCTGTATCCAAACAGAAAGCACAGCTGCATATTTTTTGCGCTAGGGGCTGACCTGCAGGAGAGGAGCTCTGCAGAGAAGGACCTGGGTGTCCCGATGGACAGCAGGCTGGCCGTGAGCCTGCAGTGTGCCCTTGCGGCCAAGAAAGCCAATGGTATCCTGGGGCACATTAAAAAGTGTGTGGTCAGCAGCTTAAGGGGTGTGATCCAGGACACTTTTCTGCTCAGCCTCCTGTAAGGAACTGCTTTTAGCAGGGCGGTTGGTCTCAGTGATCTCCCGAGGTCCCTTCCAACCTCTATGATTCTGAGATTGTACGAGAAAGAGACCACAAAAACCATGCGCTAATTGCGTAGGATGGATTTGGCAGGGACAATACCTTTTCCAAGGTTAAAGGAAGGTCTTAGCAGTAATAGTAGTAGGCAGACACTGCTGTCATACCAGGAGAGAGGCCAGTAAGCAATGCTTGCTGCCTGTGGGTGCTGGAGGCTGCCCTGTACCAGGAGAATGATCAGCCCCACAACTTTTGTCATGATCCAAATAAAATTGCACAGTAATGCCAGACGGGAACAGCAGCAGGGGACAATCCCACCACAATACAGAAGGCTTGCCACAGTGTTCTTCAGCACAGAACTTTCCTGCCCAAGTCTATTTAAGAGCTGTGCAGGGACACTGCCTGAAGCTGAGCAAGGGTCATGGCACTCTGCGGCCTCCAGAGAAGGACTGCCTCTGTGCACAGGGACAGCCACTCTGTCAGAAGAGGCCCTCGGTGCTGAGAGACACAACTCATAAACCAGAAGGAGGGACATGATACAGTCGGCCACCAGTTACAAGCTTTCATTCCAGCTTGCGGTTGCTGAAGTGCGCTTGGGGACTGTGGGTGACTACAGGCAAAGGGAAACCAGGAAATCACAGAAACACAGGGGCTGGAAAAGAACTCAAGAAATCATTGAGTCCAACTCCTCTGCTAAAGCAGGAACTCTACAACAGGTGGCACAGCTTGCTGTCCAGATGGGTCTTGAATATCCCCATAGGAGGAGACTCCACATCCTCTCTGGGCAGCCTGTTCCAGTGCTCCATCACCCTTACTGAAGTTCTTCTGCATGTTAGTACGGAACTTCCTATGTACAAATTTTAGACCATTACTCCTTGTGCTATCACTACACACCATCAAGAAGAGCCTGACCTCATCCATGTGCCTCCTACCTCCCTTGAGATCATAGAATCATAGAATGGCTGGGGTTGAAAAGGACCTCAAGGATCATCTAGTTTCAACCCCCTGCCATGGGCAGGGTTGCCAACCACTAGACCAGGCTGCCCAGAGCAGCATGTTGAAAACCATCCCCCCATCCCCTTGTCCTATTACTATCGACCTATGTAAACAGTCTTTCCTGCTCCTGTTTATATGCTCCCTTCAAGAATACTGGAAGGACACAATGAGGTCTCCCCAGAGCCTTCTCTTCTCCAAGCTAAACGATCCCAGTCCCTCAACCTTTCTTCATAGGAGAGGTGTTCAAACCCTCTGACCATCTCAGTGGCCCTTCTGTGGACCCAATACAAGAGCTCTGTGTCTTTCTTGTGCTGGGGGCCTCAGGCCTGGACGCAGTACTTCAGATGAGGCCTCACAAGAGCAGTGTAGAGGGGGACAATCACCTCCTTCTCCCTGCTGGCCACCCCTTTTTTAATGCAGCCTGGGATATACTTGGCCTTCCGGGCTGAAAGCACGTGCTGCTGGCTTATGTTCAGCTTCTTGTCCACCAGGACCCCCAGAATATTCATAAATATTTATGTATTCCCCCCTCAGTCGTCTTTTCCCCAGGCTGAACAGACTCAGGTTACTTGGCCTTTCATAGAACCATAGAATCACAGAATGGATTGGGTTGGAAGGGACTACAAGGATCTTCAAGTTCCAAATGCCCTGCCCCAGGCAGGGACACCAATCTCCAGATCTAGTACTAGACCAGGTTGTCCAGGGTCCCATCCAACCCTGTCTGGAACACCTCCAGGGACAGAGCACCCACAGTTTTTTCTAGGTAGCCCTGTTCCAGCACCTCATCGCTCTTTCTGTAAAGGACTTCGCCCTAGCATCCAATCTAAATCTTCACTTCTTGAGCTTAAAACCATGCTCCCTTGTCCTATCACTGACTACCCTTGTAAAAAATTGATTCTCCTCCTTATTATAATCCCCTCTGTAATCTAAATGTGGCCTCACCAAGGCAGAGTAGAGGGGGAGGATTACCTCCCTCGATCTGCTGGCCACACCCACACTCTTTTTCATGCACCCCAGGAGACCATTGGCCTTCTTGGCCACAAGGGCACACTTCTGGCTCATGGCCAACCTCTTGTTCACCAGAGCACCCAGGTCCTTCTCTGCAGAGCTTGTCTCCAGCAGGTCATCCCCTAACCTGTACTGATGAGTGTGGATATTCCTCCCCAGGTGAAAGACTCTGCATGTGCTCTTGTTAAACCTCATTAGGTTCAAGAGGAGCAGGTTAAAAAAAGTGAATAAGCCATACAAGCATTAAATGCATTTATATATACATGTATATGCACATGCACAGCTGCTTAGTTAATGAATCAGTTTTTTTACAGTGTGAACCAAAATGCACTGGGGAAATTTTGTTCTAATGATGTCAATATGAATGATAAAAACAAACACCTTTTTAATATTGTTAGAATATTGGTAAATAGCCTGGGAAATAGCATAATGAATATTAGGTACCCAGAGTAATAAATGAGTAACAGTGTGAGCTGTTTGCAAAGCCAGCCAGCTTAACAGAGTAGCTATTGAACAGGCTGCTCTGCAGGCACTTGACAGAACCTTGATTCTGGTATTGAATTAAAAAAAAGAACAAAACCTGAAAAGAAACCAGGAAATGCTGAGGGAAATTTGTACTGAAATGTCAGAATGTGACACCCTGTATAAATCTTCAAACTGACAGTCATTAAATTGCTCTTAATTTCTGCTTTTTAATTCAGCAATATGCAGTCTAGGGCTATTATCTATGTGAGTAAATGTGTTTTTCAGTGGCAAAAATGATAGGATTAGATGTATTATTTAAACATTTAATTGCTTATTAAGTGCATTTAAAAGTCTCCTAACCATTGTATTTATTGATATATAAGAAGTTACAAAGACAGTGCAAAATATTGCCCCCCCTTCATATATATATACACACACATATTCTTTAAATCAGTGGATCACATATTTTTCTACAAATAGAACTCTACATTTTCATCTTACAGGTGGAAAAAAAACAAAATATATTTTTTGACATTTATGTTAGTTAGTTAAAATAATCTCAAGGGAAATGAGGGGTCTTCTTTTGGGCTGGACAAATAATTTCTGAGGACACTAAGCACTTGATCCAAAGCCTACTGAACTCAGCAGAAGACTTTCCATCAACTGCAACAAGATTTGGATGAAGCTAAAAATGGTTTTTGTCAAAGTATCTTCAAAGTAAATGCTACAAACTTAGCTAGAATAAAGGAAGAGAGTTCCTTTAGCAGTTCCTTTAGTCCTTTCCAAGGAAATGTTCACTGATTATTTCTGAGTCACATGAAATAGCTGTGGATGGTCCTGTTCACAGATGAGGAATTGGACTAGACAATCTTTAAAGGTCCCTTCCAACTCTGAGGATTCTATGATTCTATGATTGTGTGTCACGCAGAATGATAATAATAATGTAATAATACATAGGATTATGTATTATGCAGAACTCTTTCAACGTGCTTAATAGAGAGCAACGTTCTGGTTACGCAGCAGACTTGATTCGACATCTCTGCTCTGAGACTGTTGTTTGTTACACACACAAAAAAGATACTATAAACTACATATAAACAGTGCAGAGAACAGAGGCTGGAACCCAGGGCTTCCTTTTCTTTCAGCCAACAAAACTTGAATCCATCTTTGCAGATTTTATCCCTGCATCATGGGTAAGCAGTTAAGTAAGAGATGTACGTGTGGAAAAAACGAATACCAATACTTGCTCTTGACCTTAAGAGAAATCCACAAGCATCTCTAGCTTTTACAGAAAAGCTGATACTGGGCCCTAAAAGCATCTTTCAGGATACTACCAAACCAAGGCATGTCAGGCATCCTTCCTCAGGGAGATCTGTCTAGAAACACATTTACTTTCAAGTAGGCATTGAGCTCCTCAGCTATAATCTAAACTGAGGTGTTTGTATAGGATCCCAGAAGCACAACCACTACAGAATACAGAACTTTACAGTAAAAAAACAAAGCCAAAAAAACATTCATTTTTTAAAAATTTCATTCTTAAATCCTGGCTTAATTTTAAATGTGAACTGAAAAATAAAATCACTGAGAGCATATGTCACACTTGAACAGAGCCTGAATGTGTAGTATCAACAAAAATAATTAATCTGAAAATGAACCAGACAAGTATTTATAGAAGAGAAAATAAGTAACAGTATAGCATATTAATGCAGTAACACAGGGATACGTTTAAGTTATCTTCCTTTTGAACTCCATCAGCTGTTAAAACAACATAATCCATTTGAAAAAGACAGAGATAAATAGCATATTCTTAAAGGAAATTAATAATGCTGCCCCACTTCTTAGGTAATAGTGTAAGTGAACAGATTTCAGAAACAAATTTACAAAACTGAAGACAAGTGTACTATCAAAGCGAATAACATACCATACAGGAAAAGAAATGGAATCATGTACAGTGCTGTTTGTGTGATGCATTGTTGTAGAAATAAACCAGAATTGACAAGCTTTTATACTGCTGAAGGTAGTGATTTCCAAAGTTATGGCTACAACTACCCTGGAGTCTAGAAGAAAACATATTTGTAAATTATAATCTGAAAAAATATTTTATTTTCAGAATTCACAATCAGTCTTCCTAATGAATCATTAAATTAGGATGATTTAGTCTTTCCATGAAGTAATAATTATCCATTTTTTTTTCTTTTGTTCTCATAAAAGAATTGGTAAAATGAGTTATCAGCATTAGAAAATAGGAACAAGGTACTGTTGACTGTGAAGTAGCCAAGTTTGGATTGACAATACTGATTTAGATTACAAGATGGTATTATGTTTTAAGGACTAATGTACCTGCAATATGGAAAGCGAGCAGAATTAACTTTATTTAGCCCTGTATAAATAATCGTAAGCATAAGAGAGAAGAAAGTGTCCAAATTTTTTCCATACCAGTTGAAATGCTAATTCCCAATATCCCTAAGGAAGGTATACACATAAGTAGAAAGCATACTGAATAATGTGCAGAATTTTAAACAGTTGTGGCTGATCAACCAGCAATTTTCCTTTTTATTTTCTTTTTATTACCTTGAAGTTACAGGAAAAACTTGGATGAGATTTATCACCCTGCCAGTTACAGGTATTTTCCTATAAGAATGTTTATCTGCAGTCATTAACTTTGGAAAAAATTAATTTCAACATTATTGCCCGGTATCGCAGGGGAGAATATTATTTCATAACAGGTGAAAATAATAGCTAAAAAGTCTAAAACATCTAATGTCTTCTGCGTCACATGTCAGTTTGACAAGGAACCATTTGGCATAGCAAAAACTATCCCATTTTCTTTAATAGTTTGTTTGAATAACATATTATCTTTTAAATACAATGTTGTATTTTATGCATTTTCTGACAATGTTACTAAATAGGGGTTTAATAATAAGATCATGTAAACATTAGACTAGTGCACTAATGCTAGCAAACTTGTTCACTGATGCCAGGGGCTATGAATGGATGCTCATCCATTACTTTTCCATTTACCTGTCCCTTCTTTCATTTCATTCTCTCTCTCTGGTCTGTTGTGGATGCTAGATACTGTACTTTGGTTAGGATTTATTGGAAACAACAGCAGTTTTATCTCAGCACTGTAGGGATTGTGAGTTTAAAGATGCTGAAATTGTAGTTTTGTTTCCACTGCCAATTAATCAGCTTCTAAATTCAAAAAGTATGATTTACACTGGAAAGATTGTAAAATGTCAATTGCATTTCAGTGTGGAAAAATAAATTGAAATTAAGATGTATTCTCTGGCCAAATGTATTATTATGACCATATATAAAATCAGGGTTTTCCACAGTTGAATTCTATCTAGAACATGACCAGTTATTCTCTGATTTGATATTAAAAATGTAGTTTTGGCAGCTATTTGCAGTGCAGAATTTCAGTGTTCGGGGAAATGATAATGGCATGTAAAGTCTTTCCTCTCAGAAACAATGATTTAAAATCCAGTGTACAGATTGATGGTGAGAATGACCAATCTTTGTTGTAAGATTATGACTGCTGAGTGCTCCTCTTGAAAAGATTACAGTGGGCTCGGCCCAGGCACAACGTTAACATCTCAGTTAACTGGTATTAGCAGCAGTAAGAAAGAGTGACCCTTCTGTAAAGACAAATATGTTATTTAAGTTCTGAAATACCTCTGGATAATTTAATGAGGACTGCTTTCAGACTCTCCCAGTAGGTAAGGAGGATCACAGTTTGCATGGTACTACTTCTGTAACACCATGGCTACGCACTCTACAGATCTCACGCCGTTTCCCTTTACTGTTACCTTGCAAGAAGCTTCTCAATATGCAGGACTGACTCCAAGTCTAAGAACTGCAACCAAAGGAGTCATACATTTAGGAATGTTTGTAAAGGCTCTTTCACCAGAGTTTTAAAGGGAAATAAATCACCTTAGATCATCTCTAAGCAGCAGACTGCCAATCAGCCAACACAAATGGCCTTAATAGGAGAGATTGTAGAGAGAGTGCTGCCCAGGACCGAAACTTTTAGATTTACCCCTAATTGTAACCCTCTCTCCTTTACAAAGCTGAGGGAGAAGTTGTGGTCTGCAGATGTACTTTAGAGGTGACTCTGGTCTCAAAGAAAGACAAGCAGACAAGAGGGTCTGCAAAAAACTGTCTCTTAGTACACAAATGTAGAATCCATTGCCTAAAGCAACACAAATGTATTGATTCTGTACTTTTACGTGAAAATAAATGTCATTAAGTACAGTCTTGTAACCCTAACAGTTGCATAAGAAATTTTGGTAGCCTATTCTAGTTGAAGTACAAGGTCTGTCTGAGGGTTGTTCGAAATGTCAGTTCTAAGAGGTGTATCCTATCTGTATCAAAAGTAGTTTATAACATTTCTAACCATGACCTTCTGAATGAATAAAATGGACAACTCAGTGGAATAGGAGAGGAAAGGTATTAAAACATGAAAAAATGGAGGTAAGTTCAGAGGAATCAGTGTTACCACTGTAATTTCAAAGAGTAGGCTAAGTGGGGTACCTGATAAAGGCAAAGCATGAGGAAGAGATTATATTGCCATTTTCTAACATCAGCAGTTTCAGTTGTCCATTTAAAGCTGTGACTGGACCTTGTTCTATGGGAAAGTTGCAAGGTGGAGTAGTTCCTGGGGAACTCAGTAGTGTCTTAATTCAGATTCAACCTTAACACTAAAATTGCTCTTAAAGGACTTCAAAACATGTCTGAGGAGGATTCAATCTCACCCCATACATTTAGTTTAGTAAAATCTGTATTGCAGTTAATAATACATGCTTGTTTCTAAAGTAGTGTCAAAAGTCACTTGATTTGGCATGCCTCTAAATGTTGGAGTACTTATTTGCAACAAAATATGTCTTTTATAAAATATAGGGCTTAGTCTCATCTCACATGTGTGGCCTTGTTTAGGGATATATATAGATAGGAGGTAAACAGTCTTCTAAAAGATTATAAGCAATTTATCTAAATCCTTTTGGGAAAACAAATAGAAATATAGACCTTTGGCCTGCCATATAGCATAATGAATGACAGGACCAATAATAGTATCTAAAATTTTGCTGCTGGTTACATGCTGTTCAGCAGGTCTGCTGTGCTAACTCCTCTCTGCAGAGACCACACTCTCACCTTCTTTTAGGCTTTATCAACAGTTCCTCATTTTGTGTAAATGCCTTTTCTCTACCCCTTTGATTCTTCTCTTTTTTTCTTACAGTAGACATATCAGTTTCTTCCTCTCTGTAACCCTTTTCTCTTTTCACATGCCTTTCAGTAATTTTTGTTTTCTTCCCTCTCCCTGCTGTCTCCTTGTCTTTATTTCCTGCACCTTTAAAACATTCCTTACCCTGCAGATGTGTATTTTGGATTATCTGAGAGATCATCTTATTTCTTGCAAACCAGTGTTTTATTGTAAAACAATTGATTCAGATTTTTGGGGGGTCATGCTATAACACACATATTCTGTGTGAAAACAGCTCCCAAATGCACCTAACTTCTAATTTACATTCCCTGCTATATGTATATGGATGAAGGGAAAAAAGAATACAAATCGTGTATATTTAAAGTATGTGTCCGTTTTTGTTTGCTGTCCAACTTGCGATTATTTATTTCATAATTTTCCTTTCTATTTCATCTTCTAAAATCCCAATGCCTACAATCTATAGAAATAAAAGTAATGATGTAAGGAATGACCAATTTTAATACATATGTTTAATCCAATGAATATTATATATTGGTTGGATTGTTTTTTCAGAGTTTCCAAATGAAAAAAAAACGTTGTTTTTTTTTTTTTTTAAATAT
>PPHD01030873.1:0-10209 GCA_002909625.1 Bambusicola thoracicus | reverse complement strand
AAGGTAGAATAAAAAGTTACATGGCAAATATAAAATCCTTAATAAAAAAATCCATAATCCCATGTTTATAATTTCTACTAGTCTTACTGTTACCAGTTAGATATTCAGGATACTAGGAAGCTACATGCATGCTTTAGCATGATTTTATGTGGAGTGTTGAATCTTCAGGTATGCACTGTTTACTACTTCTCATTTAGGAACAGTTATAAATATAGCTGTGTTTTAGAGGCATTTCTGTTTGAATTTCTCATTTTTTTGAAGCCAAGCTTCAGAGAAAATATGTTTAATTATCTATAGTTTTGTATAAATGAATTTCAAGATGTCTTTTTTATTTTATTTTATTTTATTTTGCAGTGGAAACTAGAGGCTTGGTACATTTATCATGGCCATTTCCTATCCACGCATAAAATTGAACTGCTATCTCACTCCAGTAGATGTAAAAATAGGAGTGATGATTGTTTTATAATCTAAGCCGCATGCATAATTGCCTTGAGCCAAACAATAGGAACTGTAGACTTCAGAATCTCAGCATCTGTCCTTATCTTACTGCCCGTGAGATATTCACAATACTCATTCTGTTGATCACTCCCACCCAACAATTAATAACGTTGCAGTCTTCATTCAACTCCCATGTATATTTGCATTTCCAATACATTTAATTACACAATAACATACTGTTTGTACCAAGAACTCTGCTCTATTGAATGACAAACAGGACAGTATATATCTAATGGCTATTAAATATTCCTTGTTATTTAATTGTAGATGTCATGTTCCTCTGTTCTACTTCCAGCAGATTCCTCCAAATCTCACATTATATGAAGTACTGGTTTAGTCACAGGCTCTCTTTTGAACATTAAAGCAAAAAATGGAGCACTTAGTTGATGATTTTTTTTCAACATTCTATTCATTTGTAAAGATGCTAGTGTGCCCATTTTGTGGGCTACAACTAAAACATATTAGGGAGAAATAATGCACATCCAAACATTTAAAAATAAACATATTTGAGTGCCAAACTTTGAGAACCTGAACTTTTACACTTTCCAGTTTCATTGTACATTGTCATACTCAGTTTTAATTCCCAGTTCAGCAGTATTTTTAAATGCTCAGTTCTTTTGCAAATTAAGCTACTATTAATAGCAAACTGAGAATCATTAAATGTGTGTGCTAGAGATCATTGACCAATTAGAAAGATCTAAGGAACTGAGGAAAATTAACATTATTAGCAATTATATGTCAAAAACTCAAAGAAACATGTAAAAGATCCATGACAGAGCTGGTGATTTAGGTAAGTGACTTAGGCTTCTAAATGATGGTACACAAATAGCTCAGCAATGGAATTTAACGATAGAAGTGTGTGAAATATCTTCTGTCCAAGTTGTTCTCTCTGGATGCTTTCCAGATATCCCAAAAGATGAAGAAGTTTGCAGAACGTGGTGTACACTGATATAATATGTTTACAGAAATGAAGCATAGGGAGATTGTTTAGAATGAGGGAGTTGAGACCCTGAAAGCTCTTTGTCATTGCTTAAGAAAAAACTCCAAACCCACTGAAAATTTGAAGTGGTACAGCCACGAAGAACTAGTGCAGTAATAAATAAAGATTGGACTTGTTTGCATATTTCTTTGCTTTAGTAGAAAAATGTATATATTTTTTTCTCAGTAAAAGAACTCAGTAGCAGTCTACTATTTTTAAAATGTATTAGTAATATTTATGAGAGTAAATTTGTTACTTCCCATTCTTTTTCCACGTACCAGGACCTTCTTCTCGCATCTCCTTTTTTATACCTGTTCCTTCAGGCTCTACTTTTCACTTTGATTACCAAAACCAATAACATGTCCTTCATGTTTCAGTTCGTTTCCAAGATATGCCGGGACTTTCTTAAATTTCCTTTTCCTTTCCCACTGTTTTTTAAAGCAGCTCATATGAACTGCTTCTCCTTTCCTCTGTGAGCTGAATTGGTACAGTGTGCATGTATATTAAGTGTATTTCATGCTCTTCCATCCAATAAAGTAAAATAAAAATAAAATCATGGAATAACAGTAATTTCACAGTAAATATAATGGAAGGAAGCTGCAAAATTCAAGGAGAGGTGCAAAATCTGTTTATGATGAGGGAAACATTTCTCCTAATCAACTATTTTTTAAATGTTTTTGTTATTTTTGTTGCTAAAGCATACTTTGATATAAAGCTTTTTTTTTTTTTTTTTTTTTTTTTTGGTACACTATAAAAGATCCAGGAAAGTAATCTTATCCAAAATAGATAAATCTTATCTCTATGATATCGTCCATCGTCACTTGAATTGCCGTCTGTAAGGCGCTTTCAAATTCAAGCAAAACATTATCAATTTAAAGTGTGGAGTTTTTGTCACTAGGGATTCAAGTATTTGTATTTCTTTCTAAATAATGTTGCCGTAGAAACCAAACTGCAAAATAAAAAGGGAAGATGTTAAGCATTACTGATGAAGTTCTCAAATCATTAACCTTTGCAATAAAATGTAGCACAAGTTCAATTTATATCTGAGGTGTGTAATTTAATCCTAGCTAATGAACTTTCCTAGGAGAGTGTCTAGTTTGACCAAGTGAAAGAACCAAAGAAAGATGAATTTCCTACTGTTTTTCTTGAAAACTGAAATGATTTCATTTTTAATATCTTATTCTAAAAAATCATTCTCATCCATTGTAATCCTCAAATTTATGCTTCTGCCCCTCTTTAATACTCAAGATGCACTTTTGAATCTGATCAGTTGTAGAAGTGTTTTTTTCTCAAAAATTGCTGTCTCTGTGTTGTGCTGTTTCTAGATTTTTCATGCTTTCTAGAATTTAGTGACAAAAAATATTTGTATATGTTTCTTGCCTGTATTAAGTTGTTTTTACTTACTGATTTTCATCTTATAAATTATTTTGAGTTAACCCAAGTTAACAGTCATTACAAACCTTTGCTGTGAGAAGGCCAGTAGTTCTCTTTGTTCTACCGTTAGTAACTTTGTATATGTGTTGTTTGGTTTTTCTTCAATTTTTAACAAAGTGGTTTGTGTTAGTTAGGAGGCCTTGCTAAGGAAGAGACTTCAGTTGTAGTTCTGGTTGCTGGGAGAGCTGGACCAGTAGATACAATTTCCTCTTCTTCCTTTCTGTGTGATAGCAATCATTTTTCAGTTTCCTTTTTGTTGCTTTCAGGAGCTAGGAGCAGTATATTACTGCTATAGCAACTTGAAAGTATTATACCATTCTCAAATTACATGAGGAGCTTCAGGAAGCAATCAGATGTTACTCAGAAAAGTCCCTCACCAAGAAAAAAATAGAAAGTATGAGTGCTATCCTAGCATTGCATGGAAGTTAATCCATGGAGGACAAATACTTTATCCTTCTGGCCTCCTGCATTAAGCAGAACATCATTATTTCTCTCAATAATCCTGCACTTTAGCTAGGTGTTTCTTTCACAGAAGTATAGTTTCCACTTGAAAGACATCAGCAGCGGACTTCACAAGTCTGCTTGGTTGTTCCTGTGTTCCCTGAAATTTCAAAAATGTGCTTTTTTCTTTACCCGTGAGCATGTAGCTTGAGCTTCCAGAAAATAGTTTTTGTCATGTCTGCATTAAAGAAACGTTTAAAGATACTTTCTGTGTAATCATGTCACCATTCCATTTATTTTTGAGAAAACAAATGTTCTTCAGCTACCCATGCAAGGAATTTTCTTTTGTTTTCAAATAATTTTGACATGTTGCTGTACTTTCTTCATAGTTTCTACATTTGTAAATGTAGACTGTAAAGTCACCTATAGTCTGTCTTCCACGTTAAATGTAATGAAATATATGTTTGCAAAATATAATGACAGAGGTGTTACAAGTTAACATTTAACTTCAATTAGGCATCTTTGTGGCACTAAATTTCCCTGAACTTTATACATTTTTTTTTTTCGGAAAGTGATTTTTTTATATATATATTACGTTAGTGAATTCCAAAAATTCTCTTAACAGACACCATAAATGCAACTTTGTCAGACAACTATACTGTGAAATCCAGAAATCACCATTTTTCATTCTCATATGTAGGAGCCAGGCCTAAAATATAACTAACAGACACAGCAGCCCATGAATCAGTTTCTGTGCTCTGCTTTTCTGAGATCTTCTTGCTGTCTTCCTGAGCTTTTAGAATGTGGGAACCTCTGGCAACTGGCTAGCAAACTTTTCTTGTCCAGCATACACGTTCTTAGATATGATGGCCAGAGGGCGTATGACCCAGTTAGTGTTGGAGTAGATGTTGCTTTGCTGTCAGTTTCTTGGACACAGGCAGCTTCAGGAGGATGCAGCTCAGTGAGCCTCGGGGTAGAAAGGATGCCTGGGGCCTCTCACTGAAGCTGGGACATGCTGCAGAGGGTTTACAAGGAACTGTGCCACCAAGTAAAAGAGCTGTGAGACAAGGTCAGCAGACTGCACAACATCAGTTTTTACCAGTGAAACCAACCTTGAGGAATCCCAGCCCCTGAAAGCAGAGGGAGTGTCTGGAGGAAGAAAGACTTCCCGACTCTGAGAATAGCACTTAAGCAAAGTGAATGTAAATAGTCTGACAGGTTGCACACACATGCTGAGTGGTGGCTGATGTCATTGCAAGATGACTCTTGATTGTCTTCAAATGATTGTGTCAGCTGGGAGAGGTTCCTGAAGTCTGAGAACAAAAATATCACTTGTATCTTCACAAAGCATAAGAAAGATCCAGAGGAAACCATTTTCAAACACATGAAAGACAAGTAGGTGACTGGGAGTAGTCCATGTGGATTTGAGAAGAGGAAACTGTGCTTAACAATCCTATTGCCTTCTACAGTTAGGTGACTAGTTTGATGAATGGGAGAACAGTGCACATTGTTGCTATCAAGTAAAAATTGTGATGCCGTCTTCCATATCTTCATTATAAACAAGGTGGCAAAGTATAGGTTAGATAAGGGGAGCAGCAATGATTATGGAAAACCAGTGGAATAACTGGGCCCTGGGGCTTGTGATCAGTGCCACAAAGTCCAATCAGAGGTGAGTCAATAATGGTGTACCCCAGGGCTCAGTATTAAGGCAGTGTCTTCATTAAAGACCTGGAGAATGGGGTAGAGCATACGTTAGCAAGTTGATAGAGAACTGTATAAAAATGAATCATCTAAAGTTCACCAAATCTTGCATCTGGAGAGTAAAAACCCCTGGCATCAGTACACACTGATTCCAGAAAGTCTGGAAATCAACTGTGCTGAAAAGGATCTTGGGGACCTGCTGTACATACAGGCCATGAACCAGCAATCCACCTACATGTCAAAAAAATCCATTACTAGCCCATCACTGAGATCATCGCCCTCTACTCAGAACTGGCAAAGCGGTACCAAGAAAGATACAATTGCTGCAATGTGTCTAGCAAAGGGACACAGAGGGTTAAAGGCACTGGAGCATCTCTCACATAAGGACAGGCAAAGAAAGGTGAGAGTTTAGCCAGGAGAAATGAAGGTTCTGGAGAAGCTTATCAATGTATATAAATACTTGAATGCGTACAAATAGCTGATATGAGGTAATGAAGAAGAGGGAGGCAGACTCTTTTCAGCAGTACCTACAGACAGGACAAGAGGCAGTGGGTGCAAATTCAAAAACAGGAAATTCCATCTCAACATAAAGAGAACACTTTTTTTACAGTGATGGTTAACAAACACTAGAATATATTGGAGAAGTTGTGGAGCCTCCATCCTTGGAGAAGCTCTAAACTGTACTTTACTCTCAGCATAGTTGAGATTGTGAATGAATTGAGAAAATTCATTTTTATGGATTAACAAGATTTCTGGAAATGCTTCATGTGTACTTAAACAGACCAGCTCTCCACCATGATGGTTGCCTTGGTTCCAGTGAGGAATTCAATTCAAACATTTACTAATCTTTTATACAATTGTATTATTGGCTCTATTCCTTAGGAAATTGCAGGTGTCTTGAAGTAAATGTTTTTGAAGCAACTTCCTTACAACTTCCCTTATTTCCAATTTATATGTTTATAATACAAAATACTTTAGGGAGGAGGTTGTTTAGCATTAGCTCAGCGATAAGTGAAATGCATCATAAAACCAAGAATCCTTAGAGCTGTGATATCTCCTGTGTCAACAGTGATCTCGCTACAATGGCGTGTTTGGGGGGACCTTGTGAAATTGCAATATTTCCCTATTAAGTAATCAATTTACTGCCTGAGATTACAAGTTTCTCTAATCAAATATGAATAAAATTATTATGGCACAGGGGAACATCTTCCTAAATAAATAATTGGGTGGAGAATTATTAGATTTTCTTAATTATTTAAAATGGCATACAAATATAAAAATGAATTTAAATTCAGATTTCATTTATCTGATTTATGGAACTTAAACTTTTCTTTGACATAATTTGTTTTCTAGTTCAGTGAGTAAATGTTGTACTCAGCCAATTGTAAAACAAGCTTTACAGAGCAATGATAATTACTGCATAGTAGGTTAGGCTCCTGGCACAGCACAAACAATATTTTTCACAGCTATAGCTCTGGAGTTTTGAAATCTCTTTTAATCTTCTCAGTCCTTCCTGACTTTGATCTAAGTTGTTTTTAAGTATGTAATGCTTTGGTTTGATTTTCTTTAAGTTGGAGTCATGTACATTCCTTCACTCAGCTATTTAACAGTCTAAAATGGTTAATGTAAAAGAGGGAGGCAATTTTCAGCTGGGGTGTTTCTGAATTAAAAGCAAAGGACCACTAAGGTAGGGTACAGAGAAAAATGGGAAGAAATTATTTCAGTTAGAACTTTTGAACTACTTTCCAAACACTTTTTATCAGTTCTTTTTTTAATATTTCTTAGCAAAAGATATAGCAACTTAATAGGAAACTATTTCTTATAATTAAAAATTAAGATGTTCATTATAAAAAAATCTAAACGTAGTTGAAAAATACCTCTACAAGTGATTTTGTATTGAAAATGCATTTCTGTGGTACACTTCAACAATTGTGACTGATTCCATGTAGAGATTTGTTAGAAGCAGTGCGGAATTTAGGTTGTAGCGTTTTACTTCTTGGCATTGCTGTGCTTGTTTAAGCATTGTTTTGGTGCTTATTAAACACATTAAAGAGTACTAGCTAATCTCTTTTAGCATTTTATAGATATAAAAGGAAATAGGCTTTATTGGAAATCATGCCTAAAATTAGAAAGCCAAAGTTGAGTGAAGAAATGCTTCTGCATTAGCAAGGAGTTTCCTGGTGACTTCCTTTCCAAAACA
Source organism: Bambusicola thoracicus (assembly GCA_002909625.1). NCBI lineage: Eukaryota > Metazoa > Chordata > Aves > Galliformes > Phasianidae > Bambusicola > Bambusicola thoracicus. Next base: position 2,956 of record PPHD01030873.1, on the reverse strand, counting down.
GGATTAGGACCTTGTGTGCTCTGTGCTTTTGTAAGCCATGTTTCTGTGAAGGACTTAGTGGGATGCGAGTTGGAAGCTTTCACTTGTTTTCTGCACACAGCTTTCTTATTTCCTGTGAGTTTGTTTACATTTAATATTTAATATAGAGGTTAATTTGTTGTATTCAAGTTGCCGTCATATAACCTCAAGGCCAAGGTTAAGAGGAGTGAAGAAATTGTATATTCAGGTCCTAATATTATATTACTGCAGTAACCAATGCTTCACTGGCTACAAGGTGGATTTCCAATTTAAGCAACAGAATTTTCAAACTATAAGATTTCTAAGGATTAAAAATACATCTAATTGTATCACTATCAAAGTTACTGACAAAGCTATTAACAGGATTGTGAGGAGCTCATAGAATCATAGAATATCCCAAGCTGGAAGGGACCCGTAAGGATCGTTAAGTCTATCTTTTGGACAGTTTGATGTTTAAATGTCAAAGACATCCTTAAATATTACCAAAAGTTTGCTTAAATGCACAGTAGGAAATAATGACTGCATTGGGACTGCACATTTCTTATAGATTTCTAATTTTCACACTGAGAGCTGTTAAATAGATTGTTAACATCTCGGGGAAGCCTCCTGTCACAGAGCCGTTTGGTAGATGCTAACACTGTGTTATGGCACTGTTGGAGATGCAAACAGAGTTCATTCTGTGATTGCTCTAATTTTTGTGATTAGTTCTCTTCCTTTTTCAACACTTCTTGAACTGGCTTTTTTACTGATAGCCTTTGTGTCCTGGTAGCCTTTGTGCCATGGCAACTTGGCAAGCCGATGGGAAACCATACAGTAGAGGGCTGTCACAGTTCCAACTGTTCTTCGCATGTATCAGAGTGAGTTTATGATGGAGTCAGCAAGCAGCCGGGAGCGTAGGATAATGACTACAAAGAGGGAAAATTGGAGACTTTATAAGGGTTGGGTTTATCAGCTTAGAGGGATGAAGTGAAGGAAAGTTGTGTTGAATTCTGAAGACACTAAGGATTGTTAGGCTTCTTGGAGGCAGCTTTGGGTGCATGGAGAAACAATCCAACACCTACTTAGAGCCTGCCTTTATGACTACATTTGAGTGCCTGAGAAGCTGTTGAGGTGTCCATGCAGTGGACACTAACATCAGTGTCTGTGCTTTGCACCTGCTTTCTGCTTTGGGTATATCTGTCCCACTTTCAGTCTGTTTTTAGGGTTTATGCAAGAGGATCTCAGTTTATCCTGGTAAACGAGTTACATAAGCCTCATTAATCTTGTCTAATAACTATAGTAGTAAGGGCTTTAAAGCCCAGCTTCCTACTTTCTCTAGAACTAGTTTCTGTTTTGAAACATGATGATGTGTTTCAGGGACTGCTAATTAGCTTTTTCCCTTTAAAATTCACAGGCTTAATTAAGGACTTTTGCCTTCATATTCAAGTGTGGGTTCTTTAAATTATTAATTCCATTTCATAAGTCTTGTCAGTATTCCTACATAACTCTGCTCAATTTTATCCTAAAATAATCTGCAGTTTATTTCAGGCACTAGGATTAGTGGTCTTACTCTTCTATACTTAGAGATATATGAATAGATGGATGTAATATGATACAGCAGGGAGCTGCAATATAGGTTTAGAATTCTTCCATTGTGTATTGGAGCTGCAGCCATGCCCAGAGGCTGCAGTCAGGGTACAGATGTGTGCAAGGATGCACAGAGCCTCGCTTCGGAAGAGCTTTCAATCTGATGTGAGGCAAAACTTGTCAAGTCATTTTGATTAACAGAAAGGGTGAAGGAAGAGAGGAATAAAGAGTTCAGCTGACTGTGTTCTTAAGCTATGCACACAGCTGGGGTTTGCTGGAGCATATAATTTCTCATTTATTCTGTTTTTAATATTTCATTCTTTTTGTCCCTGACCAAGCAGTTGTTGTTTGAATGATTTATGTCTGTATCATAGCTGAAGTTTGTTCTTAAGAGGAAAGTAGCCTGCTGTCCAAACTAGTTCAGAACAGGCATTTTGGGAGTCAAGAGGATGGGCAAAAATATCAGTTACATTTAGATAGCTTCTTATCACACTGATTGCTAGGAGCAACAACAACAACAAAAAAATATGTAGCATGAAGGAAATAGTCAGGAACTCTTCTTCTTTTATTTTCCGTATATGCTTTTCTAAATAGTTTTTAACAACTGTTGACACCGCTTACCTCTTTTATTTTTCTAAGCTGATGTAGATGATATTGCGTTTTTTAATTTAAAGGAATCACGTGGTGCCTGGGATGGTTATTTATACTTCAGTTGTTCTATAATCTATTTGCTTGGTAAACTCAACAAAGGTAATGAATTTCACTTTAATTTTATCACGTGTAGGTAATGTCTGTGCAGAAAATAACACTATTCAGCTAGTTAATGCTTTTTTTAGTGGGTTTTAATCTCTACACATCTACTTGCAAAGGAGCAAGGGAACAGTTTGTTGATCTGCATATGTCAGCTCTCTGCCCCACACACAGTAACACAGCAAGGAGTATGGCTTTTACCCGCTTCTGAAAGGGAGGTTGGAGCTGAAGCTCTGCCCGCTCTGTGAACCCAGGAGGGCACCAAGGTATTTGCAGTTCTTTCTTGCCAGAAGGAAGACTTAGAATGAAAATGTAAATATTTAATCACAGACTGGGTCATGGTCTGCTCAAGGCAAGACCATAATTGGCTTATCAAAAGAAATTCTTCTAACTCTTTAAGTCACATTATTCTAAACAAAAAAGATAACTGTTTATCTCTACTTCTACCATACTATTTTTTTTTTCCATACTGATGCTGGAAAGTTGTGGAGAAGCAGGACTGCAAGGAAGCAGGTGAAGGTCTATGTGCATCTCTAAAACTTGTGTTTCTCTAGAAAAAGCTGATGTTTCATTTCAGAAATACCATATTTTACCTTTTTTTTTTTGTTTTTTTTTTTTTATT
>PPHD01030872.1:0-10210 GCA_002909625.1 Bambusicola thoracicus | reverse complement strand
ATTTTTCTCCATTTCTGCTTCTCTCTCTTGTTCTTGTTAATCTTATCAAACTTCAGTTTTGGCATTCAAATGAATTTCTTGGTATCAACTTCTGTGATATTTGCTGTATTCATGACTACTGACCTGTAGTTCTTCACTGCACTTCCTGCACTACTGTAACCTCAGGGTAGGTTGTTGTTTTAAGCAATGGAGTATTAAGTAAACATTTAAGAGAACCTTGACCTTAGGTCTGACAGAAGAAGACACATCAGATAACGTTTTGGATTTGTTAAAACTTTAGCATTCTTGAAGAATTTGTGAAAGAGAAGTAAAGGAAAAATGTCCCAAAGAAGTTTTCCAACTCCTCGGTCAAGATTTATACATTAGTTTCTAATGACTGAGAGCTGATGAAGTCTATTAGTTCTGTGATGCTTATACAGAATGAATCATTGCAATATATTTTAGACTGCAGTCCTCGAGTGTTTGCAATGTACAAGAAGTTATGTTAATTATGCTCAACATTTACTTACTGAAAACTGCTTGGAAAAGTTTTGGTGAAGTTTTGGTAATATAAACTGGTTCAGGTGGAAATTTCTGTTTGGCAGGACTAAGTTCTTTGTCTTATCTGAGATTAGACTGCTGTTGTCTCAAGCAGTTTTGTTTGTGAGCAAGAGTACTTTTACCGGTCTTCTCCTGTGCACACTTCTAGTCTTAATTTACCAGTTTTTCTTGAGTTTGATTTCAGAATTAATTCTGAATGCCAGTAATTGCAAGTCTAGCTTTTATTTCTTAATTAACATTTCTTCAAGAAAAACAAAGCCCAGTGAAGTTACATCTGAAGCAAGATGTAAATTCAATTTTGGATGAGGCAAATCCTTAACTGCTATGTATGGTGGTTCTCAGGGGAGACTATTTATTTTATGCCACAGAAAGCCCCTGAGTTTACTTGCTGAGCTATAATGAATCAACCTGAGTTCTGACAGTGATACCTCTCCATGAAGAGCAGTTGTAGCTTAAAGCTTCTGCAGCATAGTATAATGCTCCTGTAATCTATAATATTAAATAATTATCTTGGTATTCATCATGTAGCTCCACAGGCAGTAGTTACATGGTATGCAGAAAATGAATTCAGAGTTCACCACCTGCTTTAAAATGTCACAGGCATGATTCCAAGCTGTATTGTGTCAGTAAGAACCTGGAGTAATCCTACTGAATTCAGACATTAAACCTTCATGAGATCAGAATTTTTACGTATTTATTAGTTCTGTGTTTGACAGTTCCCCCTATAATTATATGGGTGACTTAAGAATTTTCCACTTACTGAACTAGCTTTTTTTTCTAATATTCTGCATACAAATGAAACTGTTAAATAGAAAATTTTGTTCAAAAATACAAAATTTTTTCCTTTCTTCTTAGTCTTTCAATTATTGTGACCAAATCATTCCAGCAGTGCCTTGATTTTTCTTAAAGCTGATTTACAGCTTTGGCTGGTGTGAATCCTCTCCTCAAAGATTACACTGTTAGAGACAAGGCACTCGTCTCCACCACCTTGGAGGTGGTGGAGTTGACTTCACTCTCTCCTTGCCTGGGCATTGTGAACAGGAAACATGCATTTTGTGCTGTTGACCCACACCAGTTTCCATGGCATATTAAAAAAAAAAAAAAGAAAAAAAAAAAAAAAGAGGAAGGAACCACAGATACTGCTAAGTAACCCTCTTCAATCCAGCCTTAGTACTGCAGCTATTTTCTTCCCCTGTAGTGGAATTTGTAACAGAGAACGTCACCATACATTTTTGTAGTAGGGCTGCAATATGGTAAGAGGAAAGCTGAAAGAAAAATGGATCACTGAAGAAAGTTATTGAAGGAGAAATGTCCTGTTTCTCTCTAACTTCTGTTTTTCAGTGCCCTTACATCCCTCTGAGAAAACTGCCTGCAGCAAGCTAGAGAACAAGGGACATTGAGACAAGGCTGTTCCCATAAGAACTCTATTTTGCATATTTGCTGTTATCTAGTTATGGTGGAAGAAGGTATTTCTTCACCTTTATCCTTTCCTAGAACAACTACCATATCCTGATGCCAAGTCTCAAGAAGCCAAGACTGATAAGATTATTGACCTGTGCCTGTGAGTCAGATTCTGAGATCAAGAGTATCATGAGGGCTACTCAGTCTGTTTCACATGTTTGAGGGGTTTAGTTCTCAAGGAAACAGTGTACTAATTATTATTCCATCCATTCCACCTTTTTTACCTTTCAGCAATTCAGTCTGAGGAGTTTTGCCTTCTTGAGACTCCAAACATAAGGTTTTGTGGTATCTTAGCTCAGTCTTTGCAACCGTGGTAGCTGAGCACTTTTTGCAGCACTGAAAAATTCCCTTCCTGGAAGTTTTTCCTCAGGGCATAAATGCAGGAATCATGTTCTGACCTGTAATCTGTCTCATATATTGGGCTTATAGTGTACACTCTATCAGCAATGTAGAAATGAGCAAATTTCTGTCTTCCGAACTAAATGGGAATCACATTCAGTCAGTGTGTGTAAAAACAAAGATAAGGAAGCATGCTCCATATGAGCAGTGGGCTGTGCCACACATGAATCTGACCGAAGGCATTTGTAATAATGTGACAAAACTACCATTCAATATTTTAAAATGTATTTAATCTCTGAGCCTGAGAAGCAGAATATTTCAATCTCACGTTTAATTTGTCTACTGTACAAATGTGATACTTTTCAACTTTTACTTTGCCCAGCAAGATTAGAGGCAAATTTCTGCTCCATTATTCATAGATCACACTCTGTGAATGTCTCTAAGCAGTAATCAAGGTGCTTATAATACAGAAATAATATGTATAAATAAAAATTAAGATTTGTATTAACATTCTTTTCTCAGACACAGAGAACATAGTTCCTGTTTATTCCTTTTTACAGTGCTAGATGCAGTATTTTACTACAATGCTTCTATTTAGTTTCTTTTTCATTTCCGGCTAAACATTTGTGCTCTGATCATATTAAGTAGTTAAAATACCATTTAAAAGTTAGATTTGGGGAACTAAATGTAGTACTCAACAATTTTTATGACATCAACATTAAAACCTAGGCTTTTTTTGTATGGTGGACGGTGCTTTCAACTTAGGCTAACTCTTTCACATTCAATTTGGATTTAGTCAAATTCTGTCCTCACTTAACAGCTTTGTAGTCCGAAGTGCTGACAACCAGGGCTGCATAAAGATAACGAAGAGCAAGACTTCACCTTCTGTCTTCACTGAGCATAGTTAATTCCTAGTTAATGCAGGAGGATTGACCTCAGTTAAAAGAGTTTGGATCCATGTTTCAGATGATCTGGTGACATTTATTTAACGCTTGTAATATCAGGAATGACTCTTTCACCTGAGATTATAGCTGATTAGTCCCCCAACCCCACCTTCGTAAAACTCTGCAAGACTTTTGCAACCCCGCACTTCTGACTCCCTGTCTTCTCAGTAGCTTTTCTCTCACCTGTCATGGAAATATACTTAGAAAAAAGCAGCATCACATCTTCCTTAGAAGCCTCCCTGAGCATATTAGTGTTTTCTGTCAAAGGATCTGAATGTGATTTACAAGTAATCCAAGTATTCAAGTATTTTTCTTCTTAGTATTAGAGAAGTATCTTAGCATTAGAGAAGTATCTTAGTATTAGAGAAGTATTCTCTTCTCTGTGGCACTAGTAAATAGTAGCAACATCCTCAGAAGGGGCATCTTCTGCCCCTCTGTTTTAGAGAGGGTCAGACAACATTCTGCAGTCATAGCACTGCTTTACAGAAGAACTACTGAAGTTCATAAAAGGCCCACTTCTGGGCAGACAAGAAATGTGAACTGAGAAGCACCCACTGTATTTGTGTCAAAGTTTTATCTTTTGTCTCAACCCCTAGATAAACAAGAAGCCACTCTTGATTACCCACTCCTTAGTTAAGCAACTTGCATCTCAAGGGAGAGACTAGGAGATTTGGGAAAGTTAGTGAAAAGACAGTGTAAAGTTCTGTCACATTCTCTCTCTTTTTGCTCCATATAGAACCAACATACACACTGCTGCTTCTCAAGCATGATTTAGAGAAGGCTGCTCATGTTCCCACCTAGTTGTATGGTGAACGTCTGCAAAATGTGATCAAACTGGCTAGAAATGTAAGGTCATGACATCAAATGTTCAGTTCTACAGTGAAAATATGGCTTTCAGGTGTTGCTGGCTTCAAAGCTCACCAACAAAACAGAGGAGAAATCTATACTTGGAGATCTTCATGTAAAGTATTGCCATTTGCTGTTCATCAGAAGTACCAGATCATCTTTTGGTTGCAAATATACACATAGTTTAATAAAACTATTGAGCTTGTGAATTTAAGACATTAAGACATTAAGAAGTAGTAGACATATTTTTCTGACACAGATTCTTGTTATGTAATTTAATGGAAATGCTATTGCTAAACTCTCCAAAAATCTACACAAAACTGTATAGATAGGGGCAGAGAATAGCAGACTCTCCCAGGGAAAGGTTTCATTATCCTTACATTGCCTGATTTTTTTTACACTATGTCTGCGCATGCTTCATCATTCTGCCATCTGCTGTAACAAAATACAGGCAAAGCATTTTTGAAAATAAGCCCTCTGCATGTTAAAAATGCTCCCACCCTTCTCACAAGCTGTGGAGCTGATTATCCATTCCTCCTCATTCTCCCTTGGCCCCACCATTACATGGTTGATGAATTAAATACATGCACAAAGCAGGGAGAACATAGAATCCCACTGATTTTTCAGTGTTTCTATTAAATGAAGTGAATGGTTATGCATTTTACTTCACTGTGCAAAAGCATCCACTGAAAGGACAGAAATATCAGGTCATTACCATTAAATTTTTAATCTTGGAACTCCCAGTAAAATTTATTTCCTGTTTGGTAGTGTTTGTAGATACACAGTGTATAGAGATGTTGATTGCTATAGCACTGAAATTATAGAGTATGAGCAGAGTGGTTTCTAGTGCACTCTCTGGATAGTCCAGTCAAAGTTTCTTCCTGGTGCAGCAGCGCAAATCTCTTGGTAGCAGTAAACTCTCTACACATACTGCATTCCTGAACACATGTTCAAAGGTGATAAAATAAATGCAGATGGTTTCCCAAAACCTCAGAGGAACATTTTTTACTGTTGCTAAACGGACTGTAAAAAAATAGGGAAAAAAACTGCAGAAAATTTAGTTTGACACAGAAAGGCAATTTCAGAATAGCATTCATTCATTTGAAAGAAAAGCTTAATAAAGTGTGTGTTTATAATGATCTATTGGCAAAATAATATTGACAGAATATTGGGATGGCCTAACAGGAGTGAACTTCAGAATACTTAAAGTAAGTATTGTGAGCTGAGTATTTTTTCTTATCTATTTACACATACGAAAATGTCAGATAGGGAACTTTTAACTCAGTATGCCACCACTGGAGCTGACAATAAAATCATCCCAAGCTACAGGAAAAACAGAACTAAGATTTAACAAATTTATTTCAGGCTTTGTTTACAAACGTTACAAAATTATACAGCATCTTATGTGTACACAGGTTTTACAAGAACATGTAACTAACGTGTGCAATTGCTCTGCTCTCTGATTGAAGTCTGCAGGTTTTTCTTCGTTCATGGCCTGATGCAGCTTTCCCGATAGTATTTTTTTGTTGACTTCGATGGAAGTTGGATCATTTCCAAAGTGTAACACTTCTGTTCGTTGCTATACTGAGGTAAGAAAGAGGCAGCTCATCTCATAACCTTGTGCACCCTGTTTCTTTCCTATTTAATATGTTTCAGATGATTGGTGTTATATTTACTCTGATGTGTTTTTGTTGGGCACTTAGAAAGCACTCAATACATCAGTAATGTTAAGAATCATAATTACTTTCTTTAACTAGAATAACAAATTGTTTTCTTTAAACCTATGAAGAATGATCATCTCTTGATTTTCAGTGGTAAAAATAATTAGATTAGAATCAATTCTGATGTAAATTACATTGCTAAAATAATACATTTTCTCACCTGTAATTAGTATACTTTCTCTGGATATACAGTGATGTATACAAAAGCACCATCCATACACCAGGAACAATGAAGTCACCAATTAATGGGATGTAAACAACAGTGTCTATCCAAGTTCAGTGGATGCTCTTCTCATATGGATATAGACTTAATTCATGCATGGAAGAATGGAGATCTCTGAAGTTAATGATACATGACAATATCTACTCTCAGTTATTCGCCACATCTGAAAATAATCTCTATTTGGAAATTTTGGCTGTAAAATTAGGTTTATAACCTGGAAAATTCTTCAGTGGGATAGTCCTCTTAAAAATATTCTTCTCCTCACAAGCAGAAAAAAATAATAGTCAGGGGCTATTGTAACTTACACTTTTCTGCCAGTAAAAAGAGCACAAGACCTGCTGAGGGTTTTATTTTGTTTTCCAAGAAGGGAGAATTCAGGAAAAAAATCTAATCACATTCATTAGATACTGAGTTGCTTCTTATGTTATATCATCTCTTCCCTTTTAATGATTGTCTTGGTATTAAAACTGAAGCTGTTATTGCTCGAAGCAAAGTTAGTTTTTAGTCCACTGAGATGATTACTTTTCCTCTGAGGTAAATACCCTGGCCTCATATTGAAAACTGAGAGAATTCTCAAAAAAACCCTTTGTTTAGGGCCTCCCCTCCAGAATTATACCTCCATGCTCCAGCCTAGCTCTCAGAGTGTCAGTTATTCCCCTGCTTGTGCTCATGAGAAACCCATCCGTTTTATTATGTGTAAGGCTCTCTGCAAGGGATTAGGGGAGACCACACAATTTGCTGCATTGATCACCTGTTACAGATTGAAAGTTGATTCTCCAGTAGTGAAAATTATATGAATAAAGGCACCTTATCACCACATTTTTGCATACTCTGATCTCATTTTCATTTCTGATGTGGAACGTGCTACGCCAATGAAAGCCATAATGTAAAAATTTAAGGCCACTATCGCTGCTTTTTTGAGGGGCTTTGTTTTGAGCACTGATTGTGGATTAAGAACTAGCTCGGGACGGGTAATTTATGTAGTTCAGTCTTAGTTCTGTTGACTGAAATCCATGACATGACTCTAATTTACTTTTATGACAGTAAGATACCATCCAGGGCATAGTACAGCTAATGTAGAATGGCCCTTATCTTCAGGTAGCATAATTATTAGTGTCCCCCCTGGAGCTACATGACAAAGCAAAAAATAGTTTGAGGTATATGTTAGCAGGTTTTTCTGCCCTAACCACAAACCTGTGTGACTGAATAACTTCATTATAGCTATGGTTTACCTGAATTTTAATGAAAATATGGCTCAAAAAGAAAAATAAAATCTTTGCTGTCTCTGTGAAAGGTACCAAGTTTGTTGTGAGGTTCTACTCATTTTTTCCTCCATTAAAAATGGGGACTGTGTTACTGAGGAGAACAGTTTCATATGGGTGTGTGGCTTGGATAGCCATTTCAGGATATAATCTCTTTCTGTATTACAATCCTTAAGACAAGATCTCTTTTAACATTAAGACAACACTGGCTTTGTTTCTAATTTAAAAATTCAGATGGAGAAGAATAATGTAAAAATTAAGCAAGAGATAATAGATTAGTGTAGAAGAAAATGTCAATCACAATAAATACTATATCCAGAAGAAATAATCATTTATGTAATTAATGATCCATTTAGATCTGCTCTTGGTCTCATTAGTTTAGTTACAAATATTTTAGATTTTTAAAATATTGTTTCTAAGATTACTTGTCAGCATTAGAAACAGTTGCAAAACCAATGTGCTTTAAAAAAAAACAGTGGTTGCCAGATTATAAACAATCATCCTGAAATGCTAACAGAGAAAATGGTCATTTCATTGACAAAACTGACATGATAAACCTAAGTTGCATTTTACAGTTACTTGATGACTCTGACAACAAAATCAGCTGCAGGCTATGACTCATATCTTAGTTCTTTTTTGTTTTGGCAATGAGGTGTTGATACTGAATCCAATTAAATGTGGATGTATAGTGAGAGATATAAATATGTACACAACTCTTGACATTGATCTGATTTTTAACAAGTTTACTAAATGACTGTCACTGGTTTGACAATACTGAATGAAGAATACTGATTTTACACAGATTTTACAGTCAGGTTATGGTGTTCTGCCGACAAACTGCGTCACAAACATAGTCTAAAGTAATCTGGAGTTGCCCATAGCAGAGGCGCACAGCCTTTAGTCTTGTTTATTGGGAGAGAAAGCTTATATACTGTAGATTTGCTGAAGTTTAATAAATAAGGTCAACTTATAATATATAAAACAATATAAACATTTATATGCTACATGCATATCATATAATTTAAAGTAATAACTTATATAACAAAGAGATGTAGATTTATGTTCTTCCTATTTTTCTTGACAATGCACACACGCAGGAGGTGTCTATTCTTATCCATCTCCAGCCTACAAGTTTATTGTTTTCTGAAGTCAGTGCTCTAACGTAAGTTTGGGATGTCTTGCACTGGGAGTTCCAGTGCTTGTCATCAATGCCTCGGCAGCCATTTTTAACAGGTTTGGCTTCTTTACACCTTGTTTCATAAAAATATTGCTTAACTGGAGAGTTGCCTGTTTTAATTTCTCCCAGCACAGTTACCTGGTGTCCTCTAATGTCGATAGCAGACGATTTGTCCGTGACCCATAAGCTTTCACTGTCACAAACAGAATATTCCCCTCGGTGGCTCTTGTGCTCTGCATACCTTTTCCTTCGAGAGGTTCTGTTTAATACCACTGAACTTCCAACATAATCCTCTGTGAGGTACAGTGGTGGTGGTTCCAGTGGTGTGTTGTCACTTAGGAGAACTCGAGGAGAGTTGTAGCGTCTCTGCTGCCTTAGGAGGTCTGTATCCATTGAAATAACTGGCTGGAAGTCTGATTTCACATTTTCATCTCCATCCATCTCCTGGTGATCCTCTACTTTCTGCACTATGTTTTGATAGTTTTCCTTGACATCTGTCACCTGCTTAGAAAGCTTGTTTTTCAAAATGTCTGCCCGAATGAGTTTAATAATGAGAGAATTCATTGAATCTTCTGGCAAACTCCTTTGATCCATATTAGTTGACTGAATGCCACGAAGATATGCAAGAAATATTACATAAAACAAGATGGACATCACCTTGTTCACCTGTAAGATCTACAAAGAAACAGAAAGTCAAGATAAAAGCAATTAAATAAGATTTGCTAAATGCTGTACATGTATAAATTCTGATTCATTTTTTACATTTTACTTCTTATGCAGTAAAGATAGATAGATAGGCTATGTGTATTTTAATACACTATTTAATTTTATTCTGTACTAAATGGAAACATTTTACAATTTCTTTTTTCAGCATTTAATCAACATCTCATGCACTTTTCAGAACAATCTCACCTTTATTCATTCCTGGCATAGTGACAGACATGCCAGTTAAGTCCCATCTCCACAAAATTAGGTAGCTACTCTTGAGAAAGCATGACCAAGCCTTGATAGTGAACAGATGCTAAATCACTTTTGCAGAGTCTGTTCTGATGAGTGGTTGGTTTCAAAGATACAAGGAGAGTAGCAGACCCTTAAGTGGTATAAAATGAAAAAGTTCTATTTTGCTGAGTGTCAAGAATTTGCATGTGTTGAAATCTCACAAATACATCAAATTTCTGTTCATCAAATGGCTTGTATCTAATCTTAAGAGCATCATTGTAGACTGAGAAAGAAATACAGTGTTTGAATAGTGCTCTCTCGCTCATGCTGTAAGATAGAGTATTCTTTAAGAGAAAATACACAGTTAAGCTGTAAAGTAGTGTTTCTTCTATTGTTTAGGTGTTTACCATACGAGTGGGAAGCTCAGATAGATCCACTGAGCATTATTTTGTGCCTTTTATTCTGGATAGGGGCCTTATTGCTTTTTTTTTTCTTTTTTTAATGAAGTTCCCTTGTTTCATGACTGGAACAAAACTGACTTAAGCTAGAAATATTCATGGACAGAAGGAAGACTATCTCCCCACTCCTCTTGAAAATGAAAAGTCTTGTTCAAAGAGATCAAAATGAACTTGAGACTGAAATTTTGAAAAATGTGGATCCTGTGCTTCTTTTTTGTACTGTACTTTGCCATACTATGCTTAGTGTGGATTCCTGTATTGTCTTCCTAATTCTAGCTTCTCAGTATCTTCTGGAAGACC
>PPHD01030871.1:0-10210 GCA_002909625.1 Bambusicola thoracicus | reverse complement strand
AAAGGAGAAATAAATGCTTTTCTTTGTTTTGTTCTAATGTTCAGGCCTTCCTTATGCATTCCTCTATCATTCTTTGAGTTTTCTCAATCTAAGTATCAAGGTTGTTAGCAGAAAAGCTGATAGAGAGCAGTGCTAAGTTGTTTGATTTCAACTACTTTCACCAAAGGAACAAATAGTCTCCCTTTTTAATCAAAATTCTCTTCCTCCATCTACTTCTCAAACCAAAACCTAACAACAGACTTTCTTAGGCCAAATCAGAGACACCAGCAATTATATTTTTGGAAAACAACAGCAACAAAAAGTGAAAGATTTAAAGCAACAGTTGATTCAGTTGTGTTTTTGTGATCAGTCTAAACTAAAAATAGATTTCCAGTTTGCTTTCAAACACTATACTGTGCTAGTGGTAGAACTGTTCAAATTCATGCTACTGAAACATATGATAAAATACCATTTTTGAGTAGTCTTTCGAAGATATGAAGAGCTTACAGTGTGAAATACTGAAAAGAACAAAAAGACAACACAATAATAAAAATATCCTGAAAGTAAACGTTATGCCAACGATGGATCTTAAAGCTACCCACAGTTCCTGAAGCTTTATGAATGGGTGCTTTTATTGGCTGCCTTGTAAGCATTGTGGAGAAGAATGGGTGACAGGAATTTACCTGCCCAAACATGCAGAGGATAACTGGGTCTCACACACTGCTTTGGTCTGTTACAGTGTTCCTCCTCTAGTTTCATTACCACGATAGTTATCTTAGTGAGTTTTCAACGAGTCACAACATATGGATCTACAAATATTAATTTTAAAACACATATCAATTTAAATCACAAGAATTTCGCTGCATTCCTGCTGCTTGCTTCACGGAGCGTGCTGGGGGTGGCTGCATGTAGCATGGCTGGCTGCAAGCCTGTGAATCAGAAACACTGCACGTAAAATAAAAGAAAAGCACTACTTTAAACACAGTTGTTTAATCTTCTCTTTGTGGGGTTGGGATATATGCTGAGGCTGTGGGAAATGTTCCTCCCCCCAAAAAATTCAGACACAGGTGGAAATGTTTGCACTTTTATAGCCTTTGGTAAATTGTATTGAAGGCTAGGGTTGGTTTTTAGTGACCTCTGCTCAATGCTGGATGGTTTCTAGCTAGTGGAGATATTCACTGTTGTCCCAGAAAAATCTTAATTGGCTTGGCACAAACTCCCCTAAGAAGGTTTGCACGTGGGTACTGTGATTTCCCCTAAAGGAAACCTTCCTTCTTATGAAGAAAGAAAAAAAAAAAGACAATTCAAATCTACTGGAATGCAGCCCAGATTGTTTATTCTTAAGCTTAAAATGATGTCCTTGCATAAACATTCATAGACACTCAATCTGCATGTTTAACTGAGACTCAAAGATCCATATGTTTGCTGCTAACTGTCAAGGAATGCCAAGATGGGTCCCGGTTTTGTTTTTCTTCATCAGCAACAGTTTTACCAGGAGCATGACTCCTGTGCTCATGGCTTTTTTCCATTAAGGGTTTGCTGCCCATGTGTTGGTGTTGAGGCTCCTTCTTCCTGTCAAACAGCCTCTGTCAAACATGAAGAACCACCATGACTTTTTCCTCCTTTTTGGTCTTACTGTCTTAATTTTATGCTCAGAATATGGAGTACTATTCTAGGATCTAAAAGTTATCAAATGAAGGGTTAATTTTTTAATGCTCTATAAAGCAGCATTTTCAATTGTAATTTTTTTTCAGCCTTCAACTTCTATGATATTTCTTTTTTTCTTTTTTTTTTTTAATTTCGTGGCCGTTCCTTCTTTGCACCCCAGAAGAGGAATTGTCTTACTTCCTAAACTGCTTCTCGGTAATCAGGAAATAAAACATCTAGTTAAAAAGCTTGTAACTATATACCTATGTGTACTAGGCAGGCTGCCAGGCTGCACTATGTAACATATCCTTTCTGTTTTTACCTTTAGCGTGTGGTGTATCAGGGATCTTGAACCAAAATTCGATGAACTAAATGGAAAGGCTCCTATCATCCGTAGTCAATTTTGGTCCAGGCCCAGTCAGACAAAGCTGCTGTTAGCAGATCTTGTTGTTTTTTTTGTTTGTTTGTTTGTTTGTTTTGGAAAACGTAGTAACTGTGACATCCCTAGAACTTGTGAAACGGAGCGTAGCTATCCATAAAATATCTACCTTCTGTAGCTGTAAGGGCCTGGGAATGCTTTGTGCCTCATCCATCTGCTTGTTCATTAGCTTCAGCTTTGAAATAAAGTCACACGTCTTTAGTAGGCTGGGAACCAGATGACAATAAGAGTAGGATCCACTGTCTGAAATAAGCTTGATTTTTATTTTAATTTTTGGCTTCTTATTATGTGGAATAAATAATTTGCTTTCATTATTTGTTTGTGCTATTTCAAGAAAATAGTTTATGTACTGTGTATTAGATATAAATACTTTGTATTTCATACTGTCCTGGTAGTACAGCATTTACCTTTTCTTTATCCCTGGCTTTTTTTTTTTTTTTTTTTTTTTTTTTAATTTGGTGGATCAGCATCATATAGCTCATTTAATGCCTGATGTACTCTTTGATTGCAAACATCATTTCTGTGGCTTGTTTGCAAAGGATTATTTCTTAAATCTATGTCATAAGTATATTGGAAATAAAATACAAATCATGGATCACAGATAAATTGGTTCCCAGGTGAGTCTTTTAATGATATTGATGAAAATGTTGCTGACTTTGTCATTCACTGGAAATAAATCTTAACTGAAGCGATTAGCATTTATCATGAAGACTGGGTATCAGCTCTTAGTTTTTCTCAAAACTGAGATTACCTTCTCCTCATCTTGATGTTGTATGTGTTTACTTATGTGTGAATAGTCCCAGTCCAAGAAAGCGTACAGATAAATTGAGATGCATAAATCTTCACACGATCCTTACTCTGCTGTTGACTGAGTGTTCATTGTAAGGGCATGGGAATGCCATTTCTGACTTATTAATGAGATTTTATGAGTGAACAATTCTTCTTAACTTCTAATTAGTAAATACCGCAAGTATCCTAAATACTATATTTGACTAGTAAACTATATTTTTTTAGTTAATTTATACATTTATACCTGATATAAGTTCTCAGACCATCACAGAGTAATGAAGGACTCAAAATGCTGACTGTGACTTAGCTCTTTATATCATGGTTAATAGTTTGGGTATAGAATCATCTAGGTTGGAAAAGGCCTTCAAGATCACTGAGTCTAACAATGAACCTGACCTAACATGTCCCATTACTAAACCATATTCTCAGCAGCACATCCATACATCTCTTAAATGCCCGCAAGAATGGAAACTCCACCACATCCCTGGGCAGCCTGCTTTGGTGCTTGACCACTGTGAAGAAATTCTGCCACCTCTGCTCCTCCTCCTTCGACTCCTCTTACGTTCTCCTTCCCAAAACTAGTTTACAAATAATGCTATTTAAAACCTCACTGAAAGAAGGGAGAGTAGGGGAAAGGAGGTGGAACCAAACAGCCTTTCTATCAAATTTCATGTTGCATATCATTTCAGATGGCTTGACTGTTTGACCTGCCATGTGAAATTGTGGAATTGCTTGTCTTTAACATAGTCTTTTGGTTTTTTCCACTGAAAGTCCAGAGGATGGATCCAATAAAATGTGAGGTTGAGTGGAGCTGGCAGTGGGGTATATATGACACACAGGAGGTGGGATGCAGTGATAAAGGGATATATTTGTTTGTTTCCTATTTCTCATTCAGTCATACAAAATTGTAGTTAGATTACAGGCTTGGCTTTTGGGTAGAAAGCCTCACAATGACAGGCCTCAGAAGTCAGGTGAAAATGTAGTTTGCTTAGAAAGCATTAAAGGATTGAAAGAAATTCAACTGCACCATTTCTCCCTCCAAATTAAAAAAAAAAAAACACTAAAAAGAAAACAAAACAAAAAAAATCAACAACAATCAATTTCAAACAGAAACTGACTGTAAAAATTTTAAATCTGAAACAGATTTTTTTTCTTGAAATTACCAATATATGCATATGATCACATAATGGAAATATCTTTGTAAATGTCATGTCTACTGATAGTAAAAGTCTAAATCTCATTTTATTCTAGCCATTCTGATGATACTGAAAGAGACAAAAAACTGGTTTCCCTTCTCATGATATATCAGAAGAAGCAATTTTGACTCAAATTTCTGCCTTATTGGACAGAGATCTGTGGGACTGTTATCTGTGAAGATGTAAGGCGCTTACAGTCCTTAAACTTTAAATCAAGAAAGTGCTTTGCATAAAAGTATGTATAAAAGCAGTTTGTCAGGTGCCAGACAAAATCATCCACGCTGCTGGAACGTGCAGAAAAGGCATGATAGAAATAGAGATTATCTTCTAGAACAGATGGATCAATGGGGAAAATCCATTGACACTTGGATTTGTTATTGTTTTTATCTATGAAGTGGAGAAATAGAGCGTGTATTTTTAAAAAAGATTAGAAATTTGTGTTCTGATGCTATGACTATTTCAAACATTTATTTTTATATATTGTGCACGCATCTGTTATTATTTTTAAGGGAGTTCAACTCCAGTGAAAATCTTTCCAATATACAGTAAATGACATATTTCCATGATGAAGATCTCAGAATCAGTGAGTACTTACTGCTAATTTTGTGTAGGGTTGGTATCCAAGTCATAGTGTTTCTTCCTAAGTTTGTTTTTTTCCAGGTAATTTTATCATCCTCATAACAGTTTTCCCTGTAGGCTAAGCTAGGAACGCATAAGCGTGTAAAGGGCACAAATAGCATCTTTGCAAAGCATTGTTTCTATCGGTGAACCTGATGCAGAATTGTTGTTCAGGTGAAGAGGAGTACAGCACTAAAAGCAAATGATGTGATTCATCCTTACCCTGAGATTTGTAATTCTTACTATGATCAGCAGGTCAGTTCCACTTTTGGCCTTCTCTAGGCAACACGCACTGACTTAGTACTGTGTCTCTTTTATTCCTCTGTCTTCTCATTTTTTAGGCCAAGTATTTTTTTCATACACCGCATTCTAAGAAAGAATGTACTCGTTGTGTAAACGTGTATATTCTGCCAGTGGCAGGTTCCCCTGGCTCCCGCTGCCCAGACACTTAAAATAATTTGTCAGAAACTACAGCTTCTTGGAGACCGCTAGTAAAATTTACATAAAACTCTTTTGTCCTGATTACTGTATGGAGACTCTTTCTCTATTTATCACATTTTTGACTGATTAATTTCAGAGAAGCAACCACAAAATGCCAGGTGTGATAGAAGTCATGAAAGATGACTGGAGCAGTGTCGGAGCCCGTGCTGAGCTGTTTAGTGTGAGATGTCACAGAAATGGATTAATGCAGCCTGTTCAGGATGGGGGGGAGGGAGAGGGTTGCCAAACAGATGTGTGATGGATGGCTGCTCAGCAGTCAGATTACACATACATGCAGAGCCTTCCTACTATTATTGCCACCCATGTTGTCAGTCTGAGAAAAAATATTTCAGTGTAGTACTTTGATGGAGAACCTACCCAGGGATCTGCTAAAATTGCTACCCAGGAAGGTAGCTAAAAGTCAGAGCACATCTTTGTGAAAGTAATACATGGATGTTAAAGGAAGATCTTCTATGTGGTTTGAAGATCCTTGGAGACAAATTTCCTATAAGCCTTACAATTTTTGTCTGTTTGTTTATCTGCCTTCCTTCTGTAACCTTCTCCTGTCTTCCACTCCCCAGTTGTCTTTATATTCAAAATTGGCAAAGCAGACATTTATGTTTCCATGAAAATCTTGGAGGGTACTTTTCTATCCCTACTGCTGTCCATAGTCAGAATCTTGCATTGTCTGCAGACTTTGAAGCTGAACTAAATCCCAGGATCTCAATACTTTAACTCTTTGACTAAATGAGAATTCAAGTGATTTTTAAATGAAATGTCGGAGTCCTTAAGTGATGCTGTAAAATCTTATGATGTTTTAGTACCAGGTTCTTTCATGTGAGCCATTACCAAGTGACCAGGTAAGCTAATTAAAAGCCTTATAATTGATTTTGATAGTTTTGAATGTATGAATAAAAAGCCTTTAAATGTTTCTAAATTTTTGGAATCTTCTTAACTTCCTGAATATTGTCATTTTGTATTGGAGTTAGTATCCTGCCTGACATTAGCCATGGTGTCACTGTTGATTCAGTCTTTGCCTGCCTTTGTTGAGCTACAGAAGTGACTCATGGACCTGTAGCAGGTCAGAAGCAGATTTTGGGGTTTCTCTTGCAAAAAGCAGTGATCCTACATTGGTTGAGAGCTTTTGGTCCATGAAAGCTCCTGCATTCAGTGGCACAAAGTCGTATGGAAGTTGCAGTTTATGGAGATACCTATTCTACAGTTTTCTTGTTTCTGTAGGCCACAGTAGACTATGTTGTGCTTAGTAGAAACAGAGGATTGGGCCATAAAAAATGAGCAAAGTTCTTAAGTGGCGTCTTTTTCCTTTTTCTTTTTTACCTTCACTGCTTTAATTTCAGAGTCTCTGGTGTCCATTGCTGTCTGCCTTAGATCTGAAAATTTCAGCCCTGCAGCCAGCTTTATATACTGCAGAAATCTGGAAGCACCTGAAGGGCAGAGGTCTCTGGAAGCCTCCCACTTCAGCAGAACCTGAAGTCTCTTTATGCACTGCATCTGGCAAAGTCAGACTGCAATGGTGTTTTCTTCCTTCTCTCTCCTATTTTATCTCCGCTTAAAGGTGCTATTAGGCAACTGCATTACTAAAGATTTGACTTATGGGCCATGAAGAGTTGCACTTTAGGTATGAAGTTTGTTGATCTGTAGCGATACGTTGTTTTCCCTATAGCTTCAGTATCTAGGTGATTGATTTTAAATTATGTGTTCTTTACAAAACTTTTACTACTTCTGCATGTGCAGGACAGGATGTGCACTGCTTGTTCCTGACAGATACATAGTAATTTCAGGCAACAGAGGATGAAAAGGGCTCTTTATCGCGTAACCTGGCTTCCCTAAAAACTGTGTGCCAGCAGCATTTTACTGGCAAGATTAAATGTCAGGCACCCTTCTTTAGAACTGATTCCTGCTGTGTTTTGATGAATGCTTGTACTTTCCCAGCATACAATAAGAGGGCTTGGAGTACGCCAGTGCTTTAAAAAATAATACTTTAAACAGTGTGTGCTATCATGAGTCTTCTGTCATCTTTGCCTTATGTCCCATATCAACTGAGAATATCTCTGCTTTACAACAGTAAGAAATTAGCTTGAGTTCTAAAAAATAAAGCCTTGTGTTCTCTGCACAAAACAATAACATTTGCAGTAAAAAGCAGTTCTGAAAACACATGGCTTCGTCTGTCTCCTGAACACAGTGATATAGTTATTTCCACATAATTAGTGGTAAAGTAAGTTTCCAAAGTGCTGTCTTCTGTGATGTGAGCATAAGACGCAGGAAAATTTCAAGCTATAGGATTGAACTTTTTATTCTTTTTTCATGTTTCAAATGCCAATCAATCAAAAGCGGATTCATAAAGAAGTTGTTTCTTCCCTTCCAGTACTCTAAGGATTCTGGTGCTCAGTGTGCACTCCCATCCATAAGATCCCTTGATTTCTTTCTCCATCCATCCCCATCCATTCCTCAAACTTAGAGAAATAATGATATACTTGCATCATTTTTGGTACTCAGATGAGAATATAAATGGCAAGATTCACTTTAGTTCCACCCCTGACGTTGTAAATTTTTATCAAACTGCAGTACAGATGCTTTAACTGTAAAGACATACAATTGCATCAAATTTCCAAGTGCTTTGCTGGAAAATATGTTCTTCCTGAATTTGTTTATACTCTGTTTCCAAAGGTCAATTAGAAGAGCCACAGTGAGAGGGTATAAGCCCCAGTGACCATTTCACCCTTCTCATCAGTACCTCTTTTGGAGAATTAATACCAGTGACTTGCTGTGCTATGGATTTTCAGTGATGTTTTAAGTGTCTCACAACCAGACTCTATGGGAAAGATGATTTTTGAAGGTAGGCAGGCACTTAAACAGGGATATATGCACAATTTAAAGGCTTATTATTGGTAAAGATATTTTACATTTGACAAGTAAATTGCAGGCTCAGATCAGCACAGCTGAACATTTTGTTCCTGCCAGGTGTATCCAACTTCTGTTGCACCAGTTTATGCTTGGAGCTTACTTATGGCCCAAAGTGCTAAGTGAAAAGTGTGTCTGCAAGAGAGAGATCACATTTCAGAATGAGAATTCTCAGTTAAAAGGTTGATGGAGAAGATATTTGGTATATTTTTCAGATAGTATAAATGTATATCGCTTCATTGCTCAAATAACAAAAAGCTGTGGCCAAATATGTGCTCTCAGGCACGCAGGTGTAAACCCAAAGTTTGGGTTTATTAGATGTGTTGGTTTTAAAGGAATTTGAGTACATTCATGTAAAATGCTATGAAAAAGCTAGTTACTTTACAGTATATCTATATCCATATATCTAATAGATATACAGTGTCTAATAAATTAGTAATATGCATGATTTTTTTCTGATTGTATCATTATTACCTGCATACTATTAATGAATTATTGAGTGCTGTTGACAAATGAATTTACACATTAGGTAAATGTACCTAAGGACCATGTAAAGTTGCATTTGTTTATCATTTGATTTTACAGGACTGTTGCGTATCTAGTGACACACATTGCATTGCCAAAACCAGTCAGACATTACACATTTAATGAAGAGTGTTAACAGCCCTGATATGACAGATCATAGAGAAGGTCAGCATCGTTCTCAAAAGTCTTTGAACAAGTGAAGGAAGAATAAATTTGGCCATCTTTAAAAGCAATAAATATAAAACAAATGAGAAGTTAACCATACTAATTGGTTCATTCTCTTTTGCAGTGCCTGTGTATCTTCCATCTGTTAACACGCACTAAAAGAATACGTTTGTTTTTGATTTACATTCTTCGGGCTTTTGGGAATAAAAAAGGATAAATTTGATGACTTTAAAAAGAATTTAAAAATATATTGTTATCATTATTGGCAAGCTTTCATCATGCTATTCTAAATGTCTTTGGATGGTTTTCTAGTATGTCAGTCTCTAATGGCTGCAGAAATACTATGTGGCAGACCTGGCAGATTATACATACCTTACAGCAGTTATGGGGAGGCTCATGTAATTCAGTACCACTCTATTGCAACCACTGCTATCACATGAGCTTAATTTATTATTATTATTATTATTATTTTACATACAAATGCTTGATTTCAGTCTCTTCCAAAGCTGCTCTCTCCAGGAGAGACAATTATTTCTAGATGTATCCAACAGGACAGAGCAAATCCAATCACTGAACAGCAAGGAAATAAAGAAATTTAGGATAACCTATTAAACTGTGGCTTGTTGTGAAGATGTCATATGAGAGTCTGCATCTGTCTAAACATAATGTATAGATAAAGCCTTGCTCATTATGCGTATTGGATGTGCTCTGTGCCTGATTTTGGTTCTGTTTTGGAGAAACAGTTCTCCTGCCTGGACTTTGCTGGGAGTTTATGCTAGCATATGCAAAGACAGATCCAGGAAACCACTTGCTCTTGTGAAGAAGCAGGCTTTGCACTTGTATCTTCTGTGGAGATTTGTTGGGATTTGTGACTCCAGGTCCATCTCCTCAGACAAAGAGGAGGAGAAGGGCATAGTGCCAGGCAGGGACATCCCAATAACTCATTCAGTGACATAAGTCTGGGGTGGCATAGTCATAAAGCAAGTCATAAAGGCTATCGCATACAGTTCTAGGTGTACCTTCTATTGCAGGATTACCCAAACTTGCTCCAGTGCAAGTCTAAAGGTTGACTAGGCTGTTAATTCTCTAAAATGTTCAAATGAATAGGAAGATTTTTTTTTGTACAGCTGCTTTTTTAGTTTTCTTTACAAGCCATTACCAACCTAGCAGGTCTCTATTGCTGTCTTAGACACATTCGTTATGTTGCCCTGCACAGAGAAACGAGCAGAGTCCGTGCTGTGATGTCTGTCAAGCTCATGGTGGCAGATGGGCTTTTCTTTCCATACACTCTTAACTCAGCATCACACGTGGCTTATTTTTAGCAGTTTCAAAAACCAACCAGCAGTGTAATACTTTTCGGCTCGCATTTATTAAGATGCAAATGTTCCTGAGATCCAGGTGGCGGCACCACTGCCCAGTGACCCCTGCGGTGTTACAAAATGTGTGGCCC
>PPHD01030869.1:0-10212 GCA_002909625.1 Bambusicola thoracicus | reverse complement strand
TGGTTTCAAATATTAAAAGAAATTGGGTGCATCACTGGAACTGTTGGGAGCCAATCCAGAAATCTTCTGAACTGTCTTTCACAGAGCTGAGGAGCTAGATCTCGTCAGCTTTATTTTACACCGCTTTCCCTTATTTATTCAAAGAGATTTTCAGGAACCTGAGTTTCTGAAGGAGCAGGAATCAAAGAGCCTACTCAAAAGTTACTATTGGTACCCAAATTATTTGAGATGCATAGGAGTTTTCAGTGGATTTGGGGCTATCCTCTAGGGCTAAACAGCCAAAGTCCTGCTCCCATGTAAGGAAATCCTTTAAGGGAACAATGCATGGAAATTCATATAGTAGAGAGATTGTAAACTTCATGATATATTGTTAATCTTAACCTCTTTATTTAAAGTGAAGACTCGGTAACAATTGGAGGAAACCCTGGGGTGAGGCACTGAGCATGTGTGTGGGTTTCTGCATCAAAAGTAACTAAAGTGTTCCAGTTTCTTGAGAGCATTCACATTAAGTACCTTTATTGTCTTAAGGAAATTTAAAGTTGTTGCTTACAGGCAAATGTAAATGCAGTATTTACCTGGCAAGCAGCATAGACTTAATGTAAGGTACCTTTGATGTTACGGTCATGTGATGTAGGACAAATGAATAGAACATTGAGTGTTAGATTGAATTGCTGGAAGAGAGCACAGATTCTCATTTTGGAAACCTTCGAAGTCTAGGAAAGAGTTAATATTACTAAGAAAAGTCTGAGTGTTCAACTTACTAGAGAAACAGATGAAAACCAGACGAGTTCTCTTCTCCTGTCCAAGTAACTGCCTGACTTCCATTAATGGTTTAAATTCATGGCACACTGAATTTTATAGGGTATGTTTTATGTCTATGCTGTGACCTATTAATTGTTTTGGCCTGTTACTAATATGATTTACTACTAGGCAGTAACAGTACAACTACTGTTAGTAGTACAGTATAGCTCTGCTAAGCTGCACGTAACTGTAGACCTGGTTGTGAAAAATCTTACTACACAAAAAAAAACAAAAAAAAACAGTGAAGTATGATTACAAGAGTCTCAGTAGTCATTTCTAGCCATGCTGAAGGCACTGAAAGCACAGATTTTATTTAAAGTCTGAAAATGGTAGGCACAGTTACTTTCTAACTTGTATATTTGAATAGATTGTTCAGAAAAATAATGCAGATCTTATTTCCCGTCCACTATTCACCTGCTTAGAAAAAAGTGGCTTTACAGAGAGGGAGCTGAAAAAGCTCTCAGCCTTGGAGAGGCTTCTTTCTGTGCCAGCCAACTCCACCTGCAGTGGAGCGTATAGCCTTTTACAGGGGCTATATTGTGGATGGGAGACCACAGGAGACAAAACTGCAAGATGTTTTGACCCTGTTTATCCTCTAGTGGCATTAAAATTGTCCCTTTAATTTTTTTGGGAGGTACTCAGAGATCAAAAATTACAACCAGCTCTCTGTTCTGTTTGGTACGCTAAGTGAACAACTTCTGAGCTACAAAAAATATGTATAGTAGTTAGTATTGATATTATATGCTAATGAGGTTTTCAATGAGTTGAACTTATTAAATTTTTATCTTCTGTTGCCTGGATGCCTGAAAGGCATTAGGATGAGTTACAAAGTGGTTTGATTTCAGGTCACAACTTCACATCTACCTTGAGTCACAGTGACTTTTGTTGAAGAAGTGATCTTGATCTGTTTCTAGTGTTTAGTGACCATGTATGACTGAATGGGCAAAACAGTGCTGCTCACACAAGTGTGTCCTATTTGCTGACCAGACCAAGGTCTCACAACTGTGACTGTATTTTACTTCTCCATCCTCAAGTTGACTTTGAGCAAGCTTTGTGCTCAGGTACTGATGGTTGTGTAGCTGCTGGAGAGTGTAAGGCTACAGCAGTATGCATTTGTTGTGAGCTGCACAAACCTGCAAATGTATTCTGTTGCTATCAGGCACCCTGTGGGCATTGACTTTGATTTGCTGGAACACACACTGAGTCATAACATCAATACAGACTTGACTAAAAACTGCTTGGCTTTGCCTCTTTGTAAAATCATGCCTTTAAAATTCTGATAAGCAAGATTTAACGATGTAGAAATAACTGATGTTGATATTTATACCATAGTACAAGAATACAACTCTGCTTGTTTCGTAGTATTACTACAGTATAAAGGACATCAGTATTGGTGGTCGATGTGTTTGCCATGGCCATGCTGAAGTATGTAATGCGAAAAGTGCAGAAAACCAATACCAGTAAGTAAACTGAGCGTGACGTTAATTTAATGTCAGCAAATGTTTTCAAATGGCCTTTTTTACTGCCAAATGTACATTTTCATTATACTTAAAAAATGAGAATGTGCTAATAATTGATGTGAAAACATGTGAAGAACTATTCTATATGAAATATCATAGAATCATAGAATGGCCTGAGTTGAAAAGGACCACAATGATCATCCAGTTTCAACCCCCTGTGCTGTGTGCAGGGTCACCAACCACCAGACCAGGCTGCCCAGATCCAGCCTGGCCTTGAATGCCTCCAGGGATGGGGCATCCGCAACCTCCTTGGGCAATCTGTTCCCATGCCTCACCACCCTCTGTGTGAAAAACTTCCTCTTAATATATAACCTAAACCTCCCCTGTCTCAGTTTAAAACCATTCTCCCTAGTTCTATCACTGTGGACCCTCATAAACAACCGTTCCCTCTCCTGTTTATATGCTCCCTTCAATTATTGGAAGGCCACAATGAGGTATCCCTGGAGACTTCTCTTCTCCAAGCTAAACAAGCCTAGATCTCTCAACCTTTCTTCATAGGAGAGGTGCTCCAGCCCTTTGATCATCTTAGTGGCCCTCCGCTGGTCCCGCTCCAAGAGTTCCATGCCTTTCTTGTGCTGGAGGCCCCAGGCCTGGACACAGTACTCCAGACAGGGCCTCACAAGAGCTGAGTAGAGGATAATAAGTATTAGATTTTCTTTTTATCTGAAATAAGATTTAATAATTCATTAGAAACCTTTTGTTCTTTTTGGAAAACATGGCTTGATATCATCTCCCAACAGGAGAAATTAGAAGGCCAACTTATGAACAAAGTGAACACACTGGAACAATATGGAGCTCAGACAAGATCTAATGGCTTTGACAACTACTTGGAAAAATAAAAACAGAAACTGAATGAATTATACCCTTCTCTTAGAACCACAGAATCGTCTGAGTTGAAAGAGATCTTTAGAGGTGATCTAGCCTACTTCCCCTACAGTGAACAGGGACATCTACAGCTAGATCAGGTTGCTGGGAGCTTTTGTGTTGTTGATGGTGAAATTACACTTCCTTTGAGTGAACTGACTATAAAAATACATATAAAAGTAAAACATGACTTTCAATATTGTATTATTAATTTATTAATGAGAACAGCCATAAAGTTATTAGAAATGTCCACATTCTTCTGCTTGAATGTTTTATAGGAGCAGAACTTGGGACTAATGGCTATTTGTCCTTTGGATATCTGGCTCTAAATAATACTTGTTTAGAATAATAGTTGTAAGAGCAGTTATTCTGCAGCTTCAGTAAATCTGGGTTATTTTACAATTATCTTTACAGTCTTTTAGTTGTTTAAGAAGTGTTTTTATTGTTATATACGCGAGCAGTTAGCAAACAAAATGTTATTTCAGTCATTTAGCAGCAGGACTATACTTATGTCAAAGAATGGGTATATTATCTTACTATACCCTCATTTATAAACGTACTTTTCTATGAGTGAGCTTGAATTAGAAGGGGATAACAACTAGTAATTCACTTATCTATAATCTATAGGAAAGTTCCCTTTCCCTGTGAATTTTACAATTTACGTATTGATTTCACAAAGAGCTAGATTAGGGCTTTGTGTTTCATCTGCTCTAGGAAAATGGCTGTGAATAATCAGGCTTTCCAAAACACATTTTAAGAGCCTAGTGTAAAATAGCTGTTACTTTTATCCATGGTGGCATTCAAATAAACTATCAATATAATGTGATAATTTAAATTGCTTTCCACTGAAGAATAACTGGCAAATGAGTACTTTCTTTTCAGATGCCTATGCTGGGGAAAAGTAAGTACAGAAAGTATGAAATCTACCATAATAGAATGATCACACTCTAAAATTATATTGCCCCTTGGTTATTAGGCTAATAACCAAGGTATTTGCTCCAGATAATGGGGAAATGCCTTTCCAGTCTCAGGGTCTATTTGTTACTCCTAGGACTCAGTTGCTATGCATGATAATAAGACCTAGCTCATTATAAGAGCCTGCACTTACGGAGGCTATTGAGCTAAATCAAAATAAATATGGTTTATGTTTTCTTGATGAATAGTATGAGCTACTTCAAATGTAACAAGATGGACTTCTTATCATGGTTTAATAAAGACAGTAATTGTAAACAAAGCATAACTGAAAAATGATGAAGGCATGCATAGAAAAGGGATAAATGTTTTGATATACTGTAGGTCAACATGCCTGAGCCTTGAAATGAAGATAAAATAGGGTACATCCTAAGCTATTATCTGTTAGCTTGATTTAATATTCTAGCATAAAGTTTCTTAATCCAGTCTGTTGAACCCAGTGATACGTGTTCTCTGTAACTCATTTGTGCTAACAAGCCCATAATCATATAATTAAAGTAACCAGTCATGAATAATTACAGGCAAGTTCTACGATGTTCTAGTATTACTATTTGAATTTTCTACACAAAAGGACAGGACATAAGCTTTTCACAATATGTGTAAATCTTGGACTGCACAAAGATTAAAAAAAAATAAAATAAAATCCAACTTCAGTATAATAAGTGACTTTCATTCTGTAGGTTTCATTGTGAATGTCAGCATAACACTTGTGGGGAAACCTGTGACCACTGCTGCCCTGGATATAATCAGAAACAGTGGCAACCTGCGACAGCTGGGAACATAAATATATGTGAACGTGAGTAGTCAAAAATAAGTTTGTTTAAAAGGGACTTTGAGTGGGTAGGAATTAGCCATGGTGAGTACCTAGAACACAGTAGGTTTTGAAACCTTTTTTTCTGTACTGAGAAAATTCTTTCCACACAGCAATAAGGACTAAATGATGCAGTGAACATTATTTGTGTTTTTTCTCCTCGTTAAACAATGAGTATCATCATACATGTGTGAATATTGTTTAAGAAAACTGGAAATGATCCTGTACTATGTTAAATCGACATCTCCACCTAGTCGTCACTATGCTGGCAAACCATGGGTCTTCCCTAGCAGAGCAGAGATTATATGCATCTTGTACAGCTTTGAAACTTGCCTCCTTGCTGCCAAAGGTCTTTGTATTCAGAAGAGAGAGAGAAACTGCATAAATACTCAGCTCTACAGGTCATTCGAACTTGATGTGTCAAGGGAGAACTCTTGCTGTGACTTCTAGTTTTTTGTGTACTGTCAACAGAGGTGACTCTGTAGGTTTACCTATGTAGCATGTATTTTTGTTTTTGGAGGGAATAAGAAGTACTTAATGAAGTATGGCAAGATGCAGTCAGTACCCTTTATGAAACAGTGAAGTATTTAGTAAGAGTTTATGGCTGGGAATTGTAAGAAATAATGATACAGTCTTTGCTGTCTTTTGTTGGGAAGAGGATCTGAGTTATTCATTGTTCTTGTCACTGTAGTTACTATATCTTTAATATTATGAGGGCACGCAGTTCAAAAGTCTCTCTCATAAAACAGTTTTTTAGAAGGAAATCTGTCCTTTGGGAATTGAGCATGCTCACTGTTTCAGGAACCGGTGCAAAATGTCATCTCTCCAAAGACTCCTAAATTTACAATCTAATAACCATGAAACGTGTCTGAAAATCCTTTCAGCAGTGGAGTCCCACTTTGGCAGTGTTACACGTTACCCATAAATCAGTGCAGTTCTTCTGCCTTGCTTGTCTTGGGCTCATAAGTAGTCTACTCTGAGCTTCCTGCCATTTTAACACTGACAGGGGTCTGGGGTTGCGCTCCTTTCTCAAGCCAGCAGTTGCCCCTTACTGACCTGATGCAAATGGTCACAGAGATGTTCCTGCTGAGGAGTCCCCTCTGCACGTCTTTCTTTCTGTGCTCTTTGTTAAAGAATTTGAAGTGCTTTAGACACACAGACTGAATAGTCAAGCTGGAGAAGCCCCTTGGCCTTTCTTCCATCTTCCGTGTGTTTAATCCTTTTGTCAAAGAAAATGTACAAGTGTGAGAGTGACCACATGTACTGTCTTTTCCTTGAGGGGTATGTAATGTCAGACATGAGTGTTGTGCACCTTTTTGATCAGAAAACAGTGGCTGTGGTACAGTGCTAGCCATCTGTGTGCATGTTCTGCTCTGAGCAAATGTCTTGGTAGCCTCTGGTTTCCCTGGTGTCTGGCCTAAGTTATTTAACTTGTCTGTCTTTCCTAAGGGTAGTGTAGCTAGTGGGTACAAACCGTTAGCAGGGGAGGCTTATCTGAAAGCCAAATAGATGTACCTCTATAATTAGTTTGAGGAATAAAGAGAATGCTTTTTGAATCAAAATTGCAGTACTTGGAGTGTTGAGAGGAGGAAAAAAGAAAAAGATTATTAAAACGTTTGATCAGAGATAGGCATGTTGGGACTTAATTTTTGGACAATATTTGAAACCTCATTTGAATTCCCCTCTTTGAAAGAAAAATACTTTTTGCCAGGAAGAGATAGACAAAGAGCATAAATAATGTCACGTCCTTGAAGGAATGAGTTTATAAAAGTTCACCTGCAAGATTCAGAGCCAAAACAGCTTGGCTTCTAACTGCCTCTCAAAAAAAATACACTTGTTAGAATGGATTGCTTCTAGCACTTCCAGGTGATTTGTTGAGAATGTTGGCCAGGTGCAGGCCTCTTTTGGAAGCTGGTAGTGGAGGAATTAAAACAGCTTCCTTAACTTCCCAGCAGCCTGAGATTCCTCTGGGGGAGCTGAAAGATGTTGGTGGGAACTCAAAGAGGTAGGGCCAGTTTCTATAAGTTTCCTAGAACAGTGTGGGCCACCAAATGGCTCAAAGTTGTAAGAAAGTGCTTTGTGAGATAGAAGGGGCTTATGTTCACCTGCCAGAGAAAATGTTACTTTGGCCAAATTATTTCTCATCAGTGTTAACAGGCATACTTGTGAGCTGTACGTAGCTCACAGAGGATTTGGCTAGAAAGAGCTTTTGTTTACAGTGTAGAGAAAGGGAAATGTTCATTTCTGTGCACAGATCCCCATTTCGTCTGGCAGTTGGACTGAGGGCGAAACAAACATCCTATCTTCATTCCTTTTAATTCCTTCCAGCAATCTTTTTTTTCTTTTCTTTTTTCTTTTTTTTTTCCCCTCCCGTGTGATCGCTTCTTTCATTTGCTGACTTAATATCTTCAATCGACATCTTATTTGGCAAAACCCAGCCAGGGACCTTGACCTATCTGGTTCCTGGCAGCAAACCGTGAGGGAATCTGATGATTTTCCTCAGCTCTGCTTCTGACAGTTTCTATGAAAAGGCTTCCTTGTCCAAAGTTATTAAGACATAAAGGCCTAGAGGAGATGCAGAGAATGATTCAGTTTCCCAGCTTTGTCTGCATGATCACACAGTGCTTGGAAAATTGGTTTTCCAAGAGTTGTGCTCCCAGTTGTACTAGGTAATTTGAATAGTATTTGGTAGGATTGCATTATAAGGAAATTCTTCCCTCATTATGAATTAGGGCCAGAGTTCTCACCGTTTTGTTTTGTTTTGAAGTACTTCTAGGAATGCATTGTTTTTACAGATTGTCTTGTCCCCTAGTCCAGGCAAAGGGAAGATTTTCCTAAGTGTGAAGTCCATTGCTTTATAAAGTCATAACTTGAGGAACTCCTAGGAAGGTTCTCTTGGAGTGCTTAACGTTTGTAATTAAAGCTTACCTAGCATCCAGATGCTTCTGGAAGCCTCTTTCACTTTCTGCGTTCTTTCAAAAAATTTCCTGTTGTTCCTGCAAGAAAAAAAAAGGAAATAAGGTAAGTTTGTGTTAAAACCGTGGTCCTACTTTTGATTTATTCTGCACGTTTACTGTTATGGTTTGTTCTTATTCATAATTGTATTACAGTTCTGGAATGTTTCAGTGAAGACAGCGCTTTCCATGAATGAAGGCATCAAAATTAAGAGATTAATTCTGACTAAAATCTGCCATGATGACCAAATTATGAGTTACATATAGCAGATCTATAGTAAATTAGATACATTTTCTTTACTCTAACTGTACTTGTAGGATCTGTTGAAAGCACAGAGCTATTTTTCATCTTAACTCTCTTCTGCAAGCCTGTCATGAACATTGGGCTGGTCCTGAAATTTGTATTGCTTGGCCTTTTGGCCAAAGGTAAAACAGTAGGGGATTTTCTAGATTTAGATCTCCCACATTGATGTAAGGAGATTGGTAAAGCCAGTTGATGCATATGCAACACCGCAAGCACATCAGTGGAAGCATCTCAGATGTTTTCAGTAGGTGATCTTCCTAGGCCAGGGCATCTGTAAGTGACATTGAGGTGCCTGCAGGCAAAGTCTCTCAGATATATCTCTTTCAGTCTCTTCTGAGCACTACAATATAAACATCTGTTAGAAGGAATAAAAAATGTAACAGAACAATTATTCGGAGATGGACTGGAATGTACATATCCTCTGTGAGTTCAACTGTTACCTTTACTTGGCTTAATAAAAAGGAAAATACAGGAGGTGAACTAACCACGTAGTACCCAAAGTAAAACTTATCACAGCTGAGACTGTAAGCAACCATAAACTGAGGAAAATTCATTTTCTCAATCACCTAATTCTGTCCTTTTTAACATAGCAATTTATTATTATTACTCTTGTTACTGTTCTTTATACCATGCTTTTTCAGACAGTACATCTTTTTGAATCCAAAATTCTCAAGCAGTAGAATGAATTTATACTTCTCCACTAAGAAAACAGCAGCTGGATAAATATATAGCTAAGTTTATTGATATCTCTTTATTTATGGCTATGTGAGTTCCTTTCGTGTATATCTTTTTATTTAAATATGTATAACTTATCTGTAACTGTTTATTTGAAATAAATACATAGTGAATGCAGCTTCAACCCAGATGTATTTTTGGAAATGGAAAAATAGAATAAGCATTTGAACATGTTTTCCATATCTTTCCAAAACTGCTGAGACCATTCTTCTGGAGATTTCTAGTTCTGCTTTTATGCATAAATATATAGTTTTGAGATGGTACAAGTATTTCTTCCTCTAATAAGCCTACCAGCATGTCTTTCACATGTCTAAATGATCTTCCCATATTTCTAGCATGAAATTGGTGATAAGTAAGTATGTGCCCTAGAGAGTACTACAAAACATATGAGTGTATGTATATATAAATTATCTAGTTGTCTTCTTCACCTCTGCTATATTGGTGATGAATGGAGTTAAATCTATCTGGTGACCAGTCATGAGTGGTAATCCCCAGGAGGTCTGTACTGGGGCCTGTCTTGTTCAGTATCTTTGTTGATGATCTGGGTAAGGGCATTGAGTGCACCTTCAGTAAATGTGTAGATGACACTAACATGGGTAGAAATGTTGATCTGTTTGGAGGCAGGAAGGCCCTACAGGGGATCTGGACAGGCTGGGTAGCTGGGCTGAGGCCAACGGTATGAAATTCAACAAGGCCAAATGCTGGGTCCTGCACTTTGGTTACAGCAACCCCAGGCAATGCTACAGGCTTGAGGCAGAGTGGCTGAAAGACTGTGCAGAAGAAATGAACCTGGAGTTGCTGGTCAACATTCAGTTGAACATGAACCAGCAGTGTGCCCAGATGAACAAGAAGGCCAATGACATTCTGGCTTGTATCAGAAATAGTATTGCTAACAGCAGCAACGGAGTGATCATTAGTCTGTACTCAGCACTAGTGAAGCCACTCCTTGAATACTATGTTCAGTTTTGGGCCCCTCACTGTAAGAAAGACATTGAAGCCCTGGGGTGCGTTCAGAGAAGGGCAACAAAGCTGTGAGGGGTCCGGAGCACAGGTCTGATGGGGAGTGGCTGAAGGAGCAGGGATTGTTCATTCTGGAGAAGAGAAGGTTCAGGGGAGACCTTCTCGCTTTCTACAATGGCCTGAAAGGAGGTTGTGATGAGGTGGGGGTCAGCCTCTACTCCCATGTAACTAGCAATAGGACTAGAGGGAATGGCCTCAAGTTGCTCCAGGGGAGGTTCAGGTTGGATGTTA
>PPHD01030868.1:0-10212 GCA_002909625.1 Bambusicola thoracicus | reverse complement strand
TTTGTATGGTAATAATTTGATTGACTGGCTTAGTTGCCAGGGAAAATTTCTACTACGAAAAACTGTTCTTAAGAACTTCTATCTGCATTTTTGCTGTTTAATTAAAAATGGTTCACAGATGTTTTTACTCTGGTTAAGTCTGATTTAATAATTTATAGGAGAATTCTCAGGCTGAGTTTTCAGCTGCATGAAAAGATCCACTTTCTTCACAGGACCACTATATAACCTCTCTCTGACCTGTCATCTCCAGTGTTCACCGTAGTAAAATTAGGCAGAGCTGAGAAATCTTTAGGTACAGCTCCAAGTTTGCGTGTATGGATTGTCACGCTTGTAAGACAGTCGCCTCTTTTACAAGCATTAGTGCCAAGAAGGAAACATGAGACTTTCCACCCTCTGCAGAGGATGTTACTATTTTGCTCCGAGAAGCCTCTAGGGGCCCACTCCACATATGCACAAAACCCGACGGTGGAGGTATTTGCGTGTTTTTCACATCTCAGGGCTAAGTGACACTGTTCCCTTGCCTTCCCCTTCATGAGCGCACACGCACAGAGAAAAGCTTGGCCTCTACCCAGTGCTTTTTGCTTTTATAACAGGTCACACCACATAGCCCCATGCAGACCTGTGATGTCTTTCCGTTCTCTCAAGAACTGCTTAGGGCAAATAGAGAAAGAAAAACTGTTGGTCTTTAAGTTGAAATGACTGCTCTTCCCTGTTCCTGAACAACTGTTAGAACTTAGGGGCTATGCTTTGTAGTCAACAGTAGTAGTAGACACTCATAAAACTCACTTAAGCAAAGTGCACTGTGTACCTCTTCAGTGGTCCCTTCTATGCCTGGTGCCCCTTCAGAAAGCAGCACAGCAGTAAGTTCCACACCCTGAATAGGAGTCCAGGTTTTGAGTCTGCCCCGAGAGCTGTTCCTGTGAGTCTGAGTTTTGGGTCTGCTCTGAGGGCCCTTCCTGACAGCAGGTCCTTGCTGGTGCATGGACGTGTACGGTAGTAAGAAGTCAAGTGATGTGGGTCATTTAGTGAAGAGTTAAAAGCTGCTTCACAAAGCACATTTGTGGCACTTCCTAGGATACCCCTGCATCTCAAAGAAGTGGGGCTGAGTAACCCCCAACGCTATAAGGATCAGAAAATGGGTTATTAGAGCTACGTGAATAATTAATGTCAAATTATGAATTGTCTGTGATGTGGCAGTCACCAGGGAACTGCCTAGCTGCAATCCCAGCAGCATGTTATCTGCTCCCTGAGGCTTCTGCGTGCAGTGCTCATTGCAGGCTTTTGCTAAGCCCACGCAGCAGAGGGGTCTTTGTGGGTAGCAGACCCCTGGATGGATGCACTTCTCACAGTTTGGAGGAGAGCCCTCACGTGGTGTTTGCACACAAGGCCACATGATGCTGGGTTTAGCAGAGGGCTGACTGCTCTTAGGACTCCTGCCCAGACACATCTGATATGAGTTAAACCAAAAGTGGAAGGCACTAAATAAAACCAGGAACAGGATATAGCCTTTCACACCAAAAAGCTTTTCAAACTTTGCGTGTATGGAATCACTCCACTCAGTACTAAGAGACAGCTGTCTCCGCAAGGAACGTGGCATCCGGCAAGCAGCTTAAGCCAATATAGAACATTGCTCAAGCCATAGCAATCTACCCATTTTTGTTTGCTGGCTGTTTACAACTAGAGCTGCGTGACTGACAGAGATCATCAGCCAGAATGATTATAGACTTTTCTTTAGTCTTTTTTAAAATGTATGTATTTGGTTACGCAGTTTAGTCTCTTGGAGAAGTGCTGCTTGTTTTCACGGACAGCTCTAGAAAGCAGGTCTGCAGCTATGTGGTACCTGTGTAAATGTCCTATAAGGTCAATAATTCCTTACTGAGAACATTATTTTTATCTCACAGATGATGACATTGCATTCTGAATGGAAAAGCAGTAATAAGTGGAGACGATTCTCCTGTCTTCTCACTCTTCCCTTTACTGCCATTATGAAGCTTTAAATATTAGCCTGCTCTTTGTAAAGCAGCTGAGAGAGTACTAAAATATTCTCCCAGTTTTACTGTTAGATGGCAAAACTAAGTATTCCTGCACTAGAAAGTAATTCCAACCACAACATCTGAATTAATGAGTCTTCTTTTGCTAACGTGCTTTACAAGAATCTCACTCTCCAGCTGCTAGCAACTGAGAATAAATCTCATTTCTAGCCTCAGAAATTCAATACTGCAGCAGTAACTCTTACAGTATCTTCATAGGTCAGTTAAAGAGAGAAGATAAAATGTCAGAATGAAATGGTTCACACACTTCACAGTGCAGTGTTTCTCTTCTCTTGCACAGTTAACTGCCCGAATCTCTAACTTTGCAGTTGTTTTCAAAGTTTTTCATTGTTTTCGTGCAGAGAAAAGGAAAAATAAGATGTCTGACAGAATCAAACAAACAGTTGTTGCAGACTTCTGCGATACAGCAAAGGGAAGCAAAATCTACAAAATGAATTTTTATTAAATGAAAGAAAATCTGTTTTGTGGGTCAAATATGAAATAGAATATACAAAAACTTTACATCAGGTCTCTTTTCAAAGAAATTAAATCCTATCTAGACTGAAGTAGCACTCGTTCTTCCCAAGAACAACACAAATGGATGAATATGCTTCTTACGGCAGTACAGGATCACACAGTATGCTGTGCTAAACTTCTGGTTACAGAGAAGAAAAGTTAAAAATCTAAACGGTGTCCCTAAAGAATCCAACTACTCCACAAAGCAACTTAAAAACATGACTTTTGATCATTATCTCAGAAGCAAATGACAAGTGAGTCAAGTGCAGAGTTACCAAAGCTTGCATATGATGTTCTCTGTTTCTATACAAATATAGACTGTTCTTTTTTTTTTTTATTATTATTATTATTTTAAAAATCCTTTTATATTTGATAGCATTTGTTTGTGGAAAAGGATGATCAAATTCATCAGGTTCCTGTTGTACTACTCAAGCAATTCCATTTACTTTATCTCATCCTGTTTTTATAAGATTGTTACCAATAAACCACAGACTGCAATATTCTGAAAAGTTGCTGTACGCTGAAACACAAATCTTTGCATTACTGTCCTGTATACGAAGCTTCTGCAGAGCTCATAACATGTCTTTGGCATAGCACACCAAGTCCCATTTAATACTTTTTTTTTTGTTTAAAAAAGTATATTTTCCTTTAGTAAAACACCTTAAAAACATCTATGTCTGATTTTGTAAAATAATGTGTCACCTCTTGTGTTGCTTTGCAAAATATACACACACATTTTGGAAAAACATTGAGCACTGACATAAGGGACTCATCTGAAGTCTGATCTGCTTATGAGAAGTAAACTATAATTAGAAATTCCATCTTCTGCATGAACGTCACATGAAGTCATTCAGTTCAGCTTCAAGTGCTGCTGCCATCTCATCTGCTTCAGAACTGCTTCCTTCCTCATCTTCATTGCTGGATTCTTTACTGGATTCACTGGCAGCATCGTCTTCATCCAGTTTGCGCTTATGGCCCCTGGCAGGACACAGAGATAAAGTCCGTCAATCAAGAATCAAGGCATCTGACTGCTTATTGACACAGACCACTACTCTTTGACAGAAAGAAAAAATCTAGGCCTAAGGACTCATATTTTTTCAGCTCTAGACAAAAAAAGAAAAGCACTTACTTTCAAATGGACTAACTACTACCCCCACCATTGATTTTTAATTGTTGCTGTTTCTTGCCAGCTGTGGGTGCTGTTAATTTCATTTCTCCCATTCCTCTGAGCAAGGAATGAAAACAAAGTTTAAGACCGTTCGAAAAAAAAATCAGTTAACTTCCTGTGATGTAACAAAAGAAAATGCAAGTCCGCCATGGGAACGAGAAACTGCCAGAATTCATTATATTCTGTCATGTGATTATGAAATATCTGAGTACCTCTTTTTTTATAAAAATTAAACCTTAACAGCTCATCCACCCTCACTGCACTAGCAGCTCAACTCGCGTGCTTCATTCTTCCTCGCTATGTCTCTGAAGTAGCACTGCCGGTCTGAACGAGCCACGTTAAACAGGAAGCTGATGTGCACCATACTCTGCCGGAAGAATCACATTCCTGGTTGTGAAAGATCTCCAAGGAAAATCTAACACTTCAACTGGGACAAAGCCACAAGCAGAAGAATTTGGATTTGTGGAACTCTAAAATCTCTTTTCTTTGCCAAAACAGAATTTTATATCAGACATATACTTCTGAGGCAAAAATAAAGTTGAGATCTTGCACAGAATTCAAAATGAGCTGCAGAAATACCTCAAAAATTATTTCTTGATCATTTGATCAAATTTCAGAGAAATATGCTCGAAGTGGGTCTCTCTTAAATGTCCTTTTCAATGTTAGGTAAGGTTTCACTAAGAAGAGAATGCATCCACGCGCAAGAATGATAAATTAACCAAGTATCTGCAGCAAAAAAGTAATGATTTAGCAAAGGCCGCTTACTTCTAAGAGTACAGACAAGTACCGCATAGCAAGGAACTCTTTGATAAATACTGACCTGAAATACGTATACCCAAAAGAAACAGATACAAAGATTAAAAGCCAAACTTGTGAGCTTCTAAGCAAAACTGAAATACAAAGCAATGTCTATATATACAAAGATGTTCTTATCATCATTCTTCCAGAGCCATTAATTCTCAGAAGACCAGACTATTTGCTGCTTGACTTGTTGGCTGGCTCAGTGACATTTGACCTTCCTTGTTTCAACTGACGAATTGGTGTGATGTCAGGAGTTGGTCTGAATCAAAATGGTAAGGGAAAAGCACTGTGTTGCTCTGTCTTGCCATTATGGATTCCACTGGGTCCAAAAGATACGCTGCTGCTGTTTTGCTGATTACTTCCTGACAATGATGCTAGATTCACTTTTCCTTCCATACAGGGTAGTCAGAACAAGCTTGTAGATGACACAAAACTTGAGGAGTAGCTGAGATACCAGAGAGTCATGATGCCACTCAGAGGGGCTGAGGCTGAAGAAGGGGGCTGACAGGAACCTCAATGAGTTACAAGAAAAGGTCCAGAATCCTACACCTGGGGAGGAACAGCCCCAGGCATCAGGACATGCTGGGAGTGGGGCAGCTGGAAAGCAGCTTGGCAAGAAAGCAGCTGGAGGGCCTGGTGGACAGGGAGTTGAACATGTGCAAGCGGGGTGACTTTGCCACAAAGGACTGCAGAAAAATTCTGGGCTGCATTAGATATTGCCAGCAGGTCAAGAGAGGATCCTTCTCCTCTGTTCAGCATTGGTGAGGCCACAAACAGCAGCTCTGGGCTTCAGGTACAAGAGAGAAATGAAACTACTGGAGAGAGTCCAGCAAAGGGCCATGAAGATGATGACAGGTCTGAAGCATCTCTCCTGTGAGGAAAGACTGAGAGAGGTGGGACTGTTCAGCCCAGAGGGAGGCGCCTGAAAGGAAGGTGCGAAGAATAGAGAGCCAGGTTCTTTTCAGTGGTGCCCAAGTGACAGGACATGAGGCCACAGAAACAAACTGGAACACCAGAAAGCACATCTTTGCTGTGTGGGTGACAATGCACTGGCAGAGAGCTGGTGGACTGTCCTCCTTAGAGACTTTCAAAAGCTGTCTGGACTTGATTCTGGGTAGCTTGCTGTAGGTGGCCCTGCTTGAGCATGGAGTTGGACCAGATGACTTACAGAGAGCCCTTCCAACTTCATTCAATCAGTGATTCTGTGATTTTGTGAGTAATAATTCTGTGAGGTGAGGCTGAAGCCCTAGTTTTCAATCTGGTGTCTGAATTCTAAAGAAAAATAGGCTGAGGTGAAAGCACTTCCTGCATATTTTGCTGTCTAAACTAAAACGTGCTAAGGGAGTTATAGGGCAATAAGTGCAGTTTAATACACAGGGAAAAGCAGCCTCTCAGGCATATTAGTTATTTCTATGCAGCCTACGCTTAGTGCACAGCTCAGACGAAGAAGCACCCAGACTAAAAATGCTCAGTTGGAAGAATTCTTAGCAAATTTCCATTAAATGTTACACAAACGTATGGAGTTTGTGTGTTACTTGTTTACTTCATGATGACTTCAGCCTTGAGAGATAGCGCACAGTTTTAGTCATTAAGTACACTATTAGCTGGAGAAAAGCTAATTGCTGAATACAGAAAGCTGAGTCTTACTCAGCAAAATCTGAAAATGTTACTGTTGAACAAGCAGTGAATTAGAAATATATCCTTGGTGCTAACCAAGCAGTACGATAAAGAAAAAACACAGGAGAAGTCTATAGAACAACGTTCACAGTAGAAAACAATCATGTTTACAACATTTCAGCTATGGAAACTGATTGAACCAACTGAAAAACAAAACTTACAGTCTGACAGCACACACTGCAAGTCTACTGGTATCCAACCCAATACCAAAGAACCTGCAGGAAAATATCCAGTAACTCATTGCTAGTTCGTTATTCCTAAAAGTGAGGAACTGTTTATATACTGAATAATCAAGTCAGAAGCCAGCAGGAAATGCACCAAACTCCCCTTTTCACTTAAATTTACTCCAGAGCAAATACATTTTAGTGAGGCCAATCACCAAAACGTAGCTAACTGAAATGCTCAGTGTCACTTGTTAATTCAAGAAGGGAGTACCCATCTACAAACAGTTTTTCCAGAAAACTTTAAGGGAAAGTCCTGACATATTCCCATTTCTCACCCAGCTGTATTAAGCAGTACCTTCTGAAATACAAAAAACTAAATGCCATCTGTTTCGTCAGTTCTTGTTCTTTTGAAACAGAACAATAGCTCTATTCTATTATAAACTTCTTCACTTAATAGTTAGGAAGAAAAAACATTAAACAAAAAAGAACACACAGGTGCATGTTAATCCTCTGCTATAAAAAAGGAACAATCTGAATGCCACTTTTATTAAGATACAGAAATCTTTTGCTATTTGTGTACTGTAAATCGCATCTTCGTGCATCCAAAAGTATTTATATGCATATCTTATATGCATATTTTGAAAACACATGCAAAGCTGACTTGAATAGAAATGTGGAAGAAGAACATCAATAAAACAATGCTGCATTTTTTAGTTGTGAATTCAGAAAAGAGCGATAACAGATTAGTCATTACTGTCTTAAGAGAAAAGCAGTATTATCCCATTATTTATTAACAGAATAAACAATTTCAAATGTGTATTCAAATGTTATGCCCACTCCGTGGTATTTCAAGTTTCTGAGACATACTGCATGACAATTCTGAGTGGAAAAGTTATGCACATAAAGAATTCCTTCTTCATACTTAGGGAGAATGATTCAGCAGTATGTTACAGGCTTCCATCAGCCTCATTCGCGTTTTTAAAAGCAATTTTGCTCGCCCGATATTAAACAGCAAACAAAATAACTGAGCGTCATTAACTTCATCGACAAACAAACTTTCCAAAAGACTTTCAGCTTTACATGTCTGACAGCTCTGTGAGAAATCTGTACAATTCAGATTTCCTATGCATTATGTATTTATCCGTTGTAATAACCAGTCCTAGGAACCCCATCAGCTATCCTGCACTGCAGCTTTCCTTCTCATGGTCAAGTTCATCTCAAAGTCTTTGAAGTCATAATTCTAAAACCTCCTCACTTTTTAAACCATATCAAAAGAAACTTTTTTTTTTCCCCCCCGTCTGAGATTTTTTATCTTTTTCTTATCTGGGATGGAGAAATCATTTTAAAAAAAGAACTGCATTTGTAGAAAAGTATTTAAATGAATTATCAACATATTGAAATAAATGTAATTTGCGATGATATTAAAACAAAAAGCAGTTGCAGTTATACATACATAAAAGTTATCTAAAGAAAA
Source organism: Bambusicola thoracicus (assembly GCA_002909625.1). Lineage (NCBI taxonomy): Eukaryota > Metazoa > Chordata > Aves > Galliformes > Phasianidae > Bambusicola > Bambusicola thoracicus. The sequence goes on along the minus strand of PPHD01030868.1, from coordinate 2,382 downwards.
AAATCTACAGAATGCTAACGAGAAATACACTTGGCGATATCCCAAACGTAGAGACAGGAACAGAAGTCAAAACTAAGCTGCAATAGAGCACGGTACGTGTATGTGAAAAAATAAACCAGGAAAAATTATTCAAAATAAACATTTGTTCCCTCAATCTATTAAAATGATCACTAAAATGCGACTGCAAAATACAACTACAGGTCAAACAAACATTCCACTTCTATCATTTAATTATCAAATTTAGTTCCCTGAAAGAGCCGTAGGGAACAAAGCAGCGAAAAGAAGTCTAGTATCTGTTGCTTCTTCCACTCTAAGTCCTTTGTTTGTAATTTGTAGCTGAAAAAAGTAGATTTTATCAGGTCTGTTTTGCATCTCAGTGGCATCCTTTTAAGAAATACAATGCAATATAAAAATGGAAACATCTAACAAGCAAAATGAATAGAAGGGTAACATAACCCTTGTTTTCAACGAAACCAAACAGAATCTTTTTTCTGTACCTTGTTTCAAACAACTGCAAAAGAAATAATATTATAGAATCATGAATGGCTTGGGTTGGAAGAGACCAACCACAGATATATAGCTGATGTTTGAATAAATCATCACTTACACTCTTGAACTCCAAATGCCCACATCCTCCACTCCTACTTCTAAATCATTAAAAATTGACATGTTTTTTTCTAGTACCTCCTAGAATTGGTACACTAACAACGCAGCCTGCAGACTATAAGTGTTTAGTTTTTTTGTTTTGTTTTGCTTTTCAAACAAGCAATCTTCTCACAGCACTGACATCGTGACTCGGGACTTGAATCCGGTATCAAGTTACTGAATATGAATTCTCTGATGAGAATATTCACATAGCATCTGTAGGCACTGCAAAAGGTTTGAAAAGGGAATTTTAAAACTGCTTTCCAACAGAATGCAATTACAGCCCAGGCAGCATCGCTACAAGGCTAACTATGCTGCCCCAGGCATGCTTCTGAAATCCAGTGTGAAAGCTCTGTCCTGGTTTCTGTACACACATGGTCTGCAGTGTTCTGCAAACTCCCGTAACACCAAGAAGGCTGATGCTAAGTTCTGTACAGAGATGGGAGTGTGACTGCCTTTCATAGGACTTGAACTTTGAGAAATTTATTTAGATAACAGGTGTCATGAACTAGAACTCATACCAGCAAAACTGCTCCTTAACCAATTTTGAGGATGCCAGTCCAGTGCCTGCCTAACAAGATTAAAGGATGCGAGAGCTGAGAACACGTTAACTGAAAATCAATGCTGTGGGCATTAATTTGTTACACAGGGCACGAGAGATGATTACACTTTCATTCAGATGTTCCAAGCTTTGTTTGAAATAGATATTTCTTGACATGGGATATATCATCTTTGATGCATGGCTGGTACAATAGTAAGCAATTGCCTACAGCAGACCTATAAAATATAAGGCTCAGGTATACACCCAAGGCAATTTATCTTGTACACCTGTGCAAGAATACTGAACTGTCTGCCCTGGCACAGCAAGCTGCCAAGCACATGGCTGAGCTCAGCGAGTAGCGTTAACTCCATTTTCGCAGACTGGAGTGTACGTTTGTACCTCACTCTAATGCTATCACAACCAACACAATACTTAGCATCATGGGAAAAATGTTTCATGAACTCATCCAGCATCCTCTGCAGAACTACACGATGATGCAGAAATCTAATACAAAGAAAAAAGCATAGAATACGTTTATCACATAGCACCAGGACACAAAAAGAAATCATGGAGTTGGATCTCACCAAACAGTACGCTGTCAGTGCAATTAATAAAGATGTTAGAGGAAACCCACCAATTCCAACCAACAGCTGGATGATTTTGAACTTACACAATAGTAAATGGTGAGCTAATTTATTAATGTTGTAGCAATTCCAAAGTTAACAAACAAACAAAACCCAAAACTACTCTGAAAACTTCTCAAACCATTTTAACAGCAGCTTTCTAGATCTCTGAAATACACATGCTGATGTACGTCTAAAATGAAAGGAAGTTTTTAAAGACAGAAAATCCTTGAAAGTGTAAAAGAATTTCAGGAATTATAACACATCAATAGGAATACTTCACAGGAATTTCACTAATATTGTCCATATGGCAAGGTAGTATTTTCCTGATATTTAGGCCAACAGGAAAACCTGGTAACTCTCCCCCTCCATTAAAAATTGTTATTTTTTAAGAATTAAATATTTCTTCAGGTTATTTAACACACTGAACTAATAATCGTAGAATCACTGAATGGCCTGGGTTCAAAAGGACCACAATGATCGTCTTGTTTCAGCCCCCCTGCTATGTGCAGGGTCGCCAACCACCAGACCGGGCTGCCCAGAGCCACATCCAGCCTGGCCTTGAATGCCTCC
>PPHD01030867.1:0-10213 GCA_002909625.1 Bambusicola thoracicus | reverse complement strand
CAGAAAGCACTTTGAGTGCACAAGGGTCATTCAAATCAAATATTAACAACTCCATGAATAAGACTGAATCTGACAGGTGTGTGTGTGTGCTTGTGTGGTCATTCCATCAGAAGCTGAAATTTAACAGCTAACATCCAAAGAGATTTGAGACTACTGAAATCTTATTTTGTGGGTACCTTTATTTGCTGAATGAGTATCCTTCTGCTAAAGGAGACCTTAAATGTGAATTCTGACCGAGTAGTAGCAGCTGATAGAAACAATCAGAAGTCAATGATACAAGCTGCAGTCTAACATAGAGGCATAGGGTTTTCATGACCAAATCTACATTGGAGCTGTGCATTCACAGAGAGATTGACTGCAATTGTTACCTAAAAAAACCAACACAGTTTAGAAAAGACATTGCAAGATAAGGTTAATGGAATATTCCTAAAAGCAATGCCTAAGGGATTCTCCGTTAAAGGAACTACTTTTCACTCTCAATCTTTACTTCATTTTAATAGGATGTTCAAGGCAGTGGGCATTTTCTAATGTTAAGACTTAAAACACACGAAAAACCCACGACACAGTGGAACATGATGGAATTTAGGTACTGCTGTCCTGAAGCAGTACAGTAGTAAATGCAAAAGCTTTATAAAAGGCTTTATAAAAAAAAAGCTTTTATAAAGCTTTATAAAAATTTAGATTTATGGACTGAGGGTAAAAGCTTTTTGTACCAACCAGTTGTTTTTGTTTCCTGCCCCAGTAATACAACAAAAACCGCTGATTCTGGAGCGTTCTCATCATCTCACAGTACCATGAGTCTTTCAGCTTTCACTACAGTACCAATCTGTCAACCTTAGTTAAACCTTTGCTTTTATTTGTAATTTGAATGGGTTCATTTCGCACAAAAATGGGGGACAGATAATTTGTCTGCTAGTCAAATACAAAACCATGAAGCTCCTTTTCAGTCATACCAGAGACAGGCTATTATGTACACTGTTCCCATCAGTTTTTAATGAAACAAAATTTTGCCTTCTGTAGTGCTTTACCTTGAAGATATCTCTTGGAAGCAGTTTCATATGGATACTCCCTTCTTGTTCACATTGTCAGGGAAATACTAAAGCAACATTGTACTGTTATTTATTACCTTGCTTGAAAGATATCACTGCCTTTCTGGCATCCTGTGCACAGAAACATCATGAAAGCATTAGGACTGAACTGACTAAAAAGTTTTAGCCAGTTCTCCCAGCTAGAAAAGAAGGAATTTGGCTTAAGAAAATATGATAATCGCAGCATTTTTCCTCATTGTGGCTACTATATTAAACTTGTCTTTTACATGGAATATCTTCAGTTTGGTTGGATCCTGTTTCAATGCTGTTATATAGGGAGATGTGTGTAAATATAGCTATAAATGCTTTGTCCATCTATATTTCATGTATCTGTAGTCACTCACAAACTGAGTGTCACAGAATACGTAGATTTGGCTGCGAAAAACAATGTTTCTGTTTCTATTTATTGAAGAAGGACTTTGATCTATTCATTTAGCAGTAAGATACAATTGATGAGTCTGAGCTTTCTGCCATTCCCTGTGTCACTTACAGTTTGCCTTCCCTCTAAGTTATTGAATACAGAGACAAGAAATGATTATTTCATCCATAATTCTGTCTGCATTGGAATGTGAAATATATAAAGATATCCTACTTCAGATTACATTTTGAATTTTAGGTTGCATGTGTTGTTTTGCAACAAGGGAAATAGAATATTTTTCTTCTAGCCTGTCTGTAGTAGTTTTTTAGAACATGAAGGGAAGCTCCATATGAACAGAACTGTAATGTTAGCCAATCTGCCAATCAAGACACTAATCCTCTACACATCTCTACCATCAGGAGACAGATACCTGGAAGCTGGTATGCAGGAGATAAAGAGAAAAGTTGGACAGAGACCAGAAAATCTTAGAAAGAAAAACTAGACGCATATGTCCAGATAGATTTTCCTGCAAAAAAATTCTGAACTGATACAAAAGAATTTTGACCTCCACAGATTAAACAAACCAACATGCACATAATGATGTGCTATTGTTTGCCTCTTAGCAACCCTTCGGTTCTAAGTACAATATTTTGGTTTCACTGCATTTGTAGACAGTAAGACAGTATTCATTGAAGTGGAAATGATTGCATTGAGTGGTAACAGTAAATAGGGAAATCAAATTTAATTATTTAAAGAAATACATATTTTTCTATTGAAGTCTTAAGCTTTGAATCAGATAAGCAACAAAAGCTGTATTATCGTATCTAAAACACAATGGTCATTGAATATTATTTATTATTTTTGTTTACTGAGAAAGAAAGAAAGAAAGAAAGATGATGATTCCTACAACTACTCTGTCCCTTTTCTGGTGTTGCATGATGTATATTAAATAATTTATTCAGTATTTTTTTCCTCTATAGAAGTTATCTTCAAACAGATATCAATTTTAATTACTTCATTTCTGCCAACAAGTTTTGATCTATTGAATATACACAGGTGTTTTATAAATAATTTGACATAAAGTTTAGTTGTTTTGACCAAAACCATAGGTTGGAAAAAAATGTTTGTACTGACTCGCTGATCATCTTTTTAAGATCAGGTTTATCCTAAAACTGTATATACGACTACTTATAGTTATGAATGAGAATTTCTGTTTTCCATGAATCTTCTTGCATTACTTATTTAAAATTGGCTGGTTCACTAAATGTTCCTGCCAGTACAGTAATTTGCTGGAATACTGTTGGAAAGCAAATACAGAAGGGGTGTGAATACATTTGAAGAGAATTCATTTGCAAATCAAATGGATGGTGGAGGAGGAGTTGCATTCAATGAATTCAATAAAGACAATGTCACAATAAATACAAGAACATTTGGCAAGAATAACCTTTGCAAGGCTTGCAACCTCAGTTCTGCAAAGGTATTAATATATGTCAAGTTCCTACCTCCATTCAGATTTTTATCTATGCCAACAGATGTAGAGTTGGCCTGCTGAACAGCTTGCAGAGCCAGATCACTAAACTAGTGTTAGCATTTTAAAGTAGAACTGAGATAGCTTTTTTCTTCAGCTTAACCACTATATACAGAATGAGATAAATTTACATTATATTTTATTCTGTTTATCTCTTTAAAAAGATGCACTAAGTACTAATATGAAGGTCCTGAAAAGAAACCCCCAGATGTTGTGAATTGTACAGTAGCTATAAGTTGCTATGGGATATTTATGTTCCTACTCTCCTATTCAGGCAGAGAGCATACGCAAGTAGCCAGAAAGATAAAAAACAGGGAACCATTTTCCCACAAAAACCATGAAGAAACAGAGAAGCAACTCAGTTTTTCCCATATTTCATAACACCAGGAAAATCCAATCCCCAGTTACAGGCACATGCCTCTGAGAAGTTGTTCTTCTCTACAAAGAGAGTGCCATTTCTACCTGTCACTAGTAGCTCATAGTTGAACTGTCCTAACCATGTACTAGTTTTATGTGAAGAAAATGGATTACGTTAATTCATTTGGTTCCAAAGAATACACACGTTTCAGGGCTGTCAAACTACTTATCCTTGCAGTGTATCTAAATAGCTGGGGAAAGGTGCTCACTCTTTATTCTGGCCTATCCGACACTGGCATCAAAACCCTGACAGAAGAAATAAGAATTTATGAAAACAACAAGAAGTGTATTTTTGATTTCTGAACTTATTCATAAGTCAATCCATCAACAAAATAACACGGCCACATTTCTGTAATTTTCTCTGTGCCTTTCCTGCTTATACTGTAATTGGTTATACAGCTTTTCTTGAGACTTGACCTCCTGAGACCCAGTGCTTTGGAGGAGCTGAGCACAGTTCCCAGCCTACCACTGGACCAATGAGCTACTGTATGAGTCTTCCAGTTAATGAGGGGACCCTTCAGTAGTAACAGTGTTTTTGCAGTCACAAATAACAGTAAATCTCCAGTTATAACACTTTCAAAAGACAAGTTTCAGCATTCCCCAGTAACAATGCTAGATGATGTATACTTAGCCCAAGAGAACACAGATAAGTATTTCTGGGAACCAATTTATATTCCATAAAGCTTTCAGAAGTTCATAGACTTAAAAACTTTAGCAGAAATGTCCTGAATAAATGCTTCTTTTCAAGCAAGAGCTTCAAGTAGGAAATCTTTTTACTACTATGTATAATGAAATCTTAGATGTTGAATTAGGTCCAAATGTGCTTCGTAACCTTTTTCTCCCCCTAAAACCACCACCAATTTCACCTGCTTAGAGTCCATGAGTAGCCAAAAATAAAACTATGAAACTATTTCATTAAAGACAAATTTGATAAAGAGTTTTAAATCATAAACTATCAAAGTGGTAATAAACACAGAGTACAGCAACAAGATACTGGTGGTACAATCCAGGAAATACCAATAGAAACCTATTTTGTGATATAATGATTTCAGATTGATATAAAAAAATGGGAGTGTTTGTCTCAGAATAATTAGATATCCACAAAGGTAATAAACATAGCAGTCAGAGAGAAAAGCAAAAATCAAGTTCTGGGAGGAAATCAATACAACTGTATGTCAATTTTTATTTATATGCATACACATCCGTATACACATTAATAAGAATTTCTATTAGGTATGCATAATTTTAACTGGAAGACAATAGCAGTCTACATCCTACTTAGGGCTACTTAATATTATAAGAACAAATTAGTATATCTGGATATCAGTTCTGAAGTCAAACGTTCAAGGCACTTTCTTCAAAACAACTGCTGCTATTTTAATTGAAATTGAGTTAATTGTGAAGTACTATCAGTATGATTTACTGGATAAATAATGCATAATGAATCACGTACTTAGTAACAGTACTTAATAAATATTGTTTGATTGACAAAAACATCCACAGGAAAACAAAAAAGAAAAGATTGAAATAGAAAGGACTACGTTTTCTTTGCTACTTACTGAATCCTGTTTGCAGTGGCTACTATGCGTTATGTATTGCCTTTGAGGCATGGATTTTGGCAACCTATTCTGTATTAGCTTTCCCAAGCAAGGCCACTGCATGATTTATTACAGATCAGAGCAAAGGCATGCCTATCATGTAGGCAGTCTAAATGAACAAACTGTAGTTCAAATGAGAAACAGGCAATAAAAAAGCTTCACAATACAATTAAATTCAGTAGTTTCTTCTGATTACACAAAATATATGAGAGTTCCCAAAAATATCTCAAAATAGATACAGTTTTGGGAACTCATATAACATAATTAAATGTTGGATTAAATGCCATGAGCAACAATATACGTTAGCTTTTTGCAAAGTTATTTTATACAGTGGAGAAATTTAGCTTAACTAGCTACAAATAGCTTAAATGTATAACATGGTATAATTACTCTAGTCATTTATTACCTAACACTGGTTAAATCTATATCAGTTGTTAAATTAGTTTATGAGCAGAACTCATGATGCCTGGGTTTGTCAACTATAGCATCTAAATACCATGAAACTGCCCCATTCCCAAGAGACCCCCTTAGTAGCCCCACCATCCTCTGCTGGTGGATACACCGGCACCCTCACATGTTGCATACTCACAGAAACCTGCCATGGCAATTCTGAGATTGCATTTCCCAGCTAGTACATGTAATGTGAATTCTCACCTGGAGGCAGATGCAGCTCATAACAACACAAGGAAGAGGAGCTAATTTCCTAACCTGATTTAATATCTAGTTGTAAGGATGCATGTCTATCTTGCTTTCAGTGGAAGAAGAGAAACAGTAACCATCACAGATCAGTTGGCAGATGATGTCCCCTAGCCCAGCATCATGCTGCATTCTGAGACAAACCCAACTGGTTAACCCACAATTCACAAGAAGAACAAGTCATAAACTGGTATGGCATTATCTCTGAAAGATCAGTGTTTTTTGTTTTTGCTTTTGTTTGTTTGTTTTTAACCTACAGTGTCTCTGACTCTTCAGTTGGTGACACCTGCATATGGTTGCCCTGTGGGTTTCCAGAGACCAAACCTTGAGATTTTGTGGTCCTTTCTATTTCTACTGAATGCTACTCTCAGACTGATTAGAGCTGATGTAAACTGTAAAACATGAATGGATCAGATACAATACTGGCAATCGCTGCTTGGCAAATGGAAATGCTTGAAAGACATTAGTATGAAATTTTATTTTCTGAAATCAAGCAACAAATAAAAGCCTATCACTAACTGAAAAAGTTGCAGCTGGGAATGGACAACCAGATAAATACTGAAATATTTATAGTATTAGTTCTAGTATCAGGACCTACCCCAAAGTGTGCTAAAGAACAGAAAAGGAAAGGAGTTTGACATTTGGACAAAGTAAAATCTGAACAACAATCAGGTAGGCTGTATGGAGGCTGCAAATGAACAGACAAGCAATGCAATTAGAGCAATGATGGGCTCTCATCTTGCTCTCCACAGTATATCCACATGCTGTCATCACAATTTTCTTTCATCTTATCTTTCTCTCTTGCCAATTATAAATTTTGATCAGTGTCATTTCATTCTCCTTCTTGGATGACCAGGTCATTGTATGGGAAGATTAAATAATGATGTAGGCTGCATATACGGAAAGAATCCTTGAAGTCACTGAAACAACTTGTGCATCATATTACACATGTACATAAATGCCTTTTAGACAGGAGCTGTGGAAAAATAGTTTCCTGTAGGCACTGAAGAGAGAGATCACCTTGCAAGCCATATCGAAATGGCCCAATTTGACATTTTCACAATGTAATTTTTTTCTAGATTGAATTACATTCATTCTCTAATAATTACAACTACAGTCTCAATTACAAACAGGCAAATTATATAACACATATAAAGATATACGAAGTGTAAATCCAAAAAATCCTTTCTTAAAATGTTTGTTCTGATTCATACTTTTAAAATATTTTTATTTAATTACATTTTAAAATAAAATAAAGTGTAAAGTGTAGGATTTTCTGAAAACATGTTAACTTATGATTGTAATTGGTATTTGAAGAGATAGGAAGAAACAAATACGTCGCACAACTTGCCTGATATCTTTTAATGGGGAAAAAAAAAAAAAAAATCATGTATCTGAGTTAGGCAATGATGCTTATAGAAGCCTATTTCCAGCTGAGTTACAGAAGATAGTATGGCCTATACTTGCTTTTCCAATGACAACGCCAAAAGTAGGATTATGGTGCATTTGGTCAGTACTGAATTTGAACTAGGTTCCAGAGATGAAAGTCTATGAACTAATCTGTAGAGCTACCAAGTCCACTGCTGTGCTGGTTTATAGAAATCCTATTAGCAGTATGACTGAGGGGTCAAAAGATAAGATAGCAGACAGCTGGAAATGCTGGATCAGACAAATATTTTAGACAAGAAAGACATTTCTTAACTACACTGTGCTTAGCCATGTATTATACATACAGGAAGTTCTGGTACTAGAGGGTAACATGCTTCTTGTCTTGATGTTCCTGGATAGGAGGTTTTAAAGTACATCTGTGCTATCTGCTGGGCTGTCTTCTGTCACAATGACTTAAAATACATTTTCTCTTTAGAAAAACATTAGATAACAAATGCATATAGCATACGTACTAAGTACATTCAACAAGTAATGTTTTCATACATTTCATAATTGTTCTTCATAAGCAAGGTTTTTTTGTTTGTTTGTTTGTATTAATTGAAAGGTTTCCCCTGTTGTGAATTCCACTCATTATGCCTGTGTAATGCTGGGTCCCTGCCTGTGGCGGGGGGGTTGGAGATTCATGATCTTTGAGGTCCCTTTCAACCCAGGCCATTCTGCGATTCTGATTCTGTAATGCTATAATACGATAGAAAACACAGCAATGATAGTGGAGTAGCAAAGTCCTAGGGTGCAGCAAGTGAGGATATGCTCAAATACAGCAGCTGAGGGTACAGAAATAAAGGAAACAAGCTGCTTACCTCAGGTATGGAGGGATCTCCAGCAGGATACCATCACCTCCACTGCCAACCCTTCAATGAGATCTGGGAAGGGGAAGATCCTGGCTCCATCCCTTCTGGTCACTCAGTTGCATTGCGTACACCTGAGCCCCCCTGGGTTGGCCCTGGCTTCCCACCAGGCGCTCAATCACTGGTTCAAGCCATGACTCAGCATTTCCACTACAGTCTGTTTCCCAGCTGTAGACTCACAGTCTAATCCAAAGTCAACTCAAAAACTGGGAAAGATTCCTAATTACATCAACTAAGCTTTCAATCAAACTCCCCTCAGAAGTCAATATTATTCCTGGAATTTAAGTTCTAAAATATTAACGTAAGCAGATTTTGAAATTTCAGTCATGAAAGAATGGAATGGTTATATTTCCTTTGTCATTATACTGCTAAGACATTTATGCTCCTTTCACACCAGGCAGATGCTGGCGACGTGTACTCAGCCGGTAATTGTACTCAGTGCAGCTTTGGATCTGATCCATACTTTTACTTTGTAACAATTAACTGCTGTGTTAATTGTGCTTCATATTCTGAAAAAAGCAGCTTCAAAAGTGCTTCAAATTCTGAAAATAGTTTAGTATTTGTTCAAAATAATTTAATTTGTTCTAGAAAAAAATCACTTCATCTTTCAATATATTTCAGTTTCATTTCTATAAAAAACAAAGCTCCAACTATAAGATGACTACTTATGTTAATTTTCCTAACAGTTACGAATCAGTATCTGAAGTTCTAATTGCAGAAAGTCGAACTGCAAAAGTTAATAGTTGAAGTTGGCTAGATAAGAAGCTAAGGGACTTGAGCATGAAAAATGAATCTTATTCCATATGAATGTGAACAAATGCTGAATTCTTGTTAGATCAAGGTTATAATGCTATCTGCAGTTTGCATTCCAAACAACTGGAAACACATAAGGTCCACTGTTTGCTCTTCAAACAGAACGTTAAGAATAAACTGTGATTACACAAAGCATTGAAGAAGAAATAAATTAAAAAGAGGAAATAGGTCAGGCATAAGAAAGCATTGCAAAAGTAAAATGAACGAAATCCTAATGAGCTGGATTTTGCAAAGGAAATAATCTAAATGAAAGGATATTTACAGTTTATAAAGAGAATAAATTTTGAAAACAGAACCGAGGTAAAAATAATCTTGGTATGACTTAAATGAAGAGTAATTTAGAATCCATAAAGACAGAACCAGAGGAAACTACCTAAGTTACTGAAATTGGTCCCCTTTAGTCACATATACCTTGCATTCAGTGACACTTTGGAGATACGTACCTTTTTCCATACTTTATAACTAAGTTCATATTAAGTGAAAAACGTTTCAGCTGAAACAGCTGCTTTGTCACATTAGAAAAAAATCAAAAGCATCCTCACAGCATTATGGTTTTAGGCAAAATCCCTATCATAAAAAAAATGTAATTCCCACCTACGTAGGAAGACAATGTTCCTCCTGTTCCTCCCATTTCCTCATTCAATCCCCACACGGTTTTTGTTCTTCTGAGCGAGACAAACTTCTCCACTTGATTTTAAAAGCTAAAATCAGTGTAATTTGAGACTAGAGTTTTAGACACCAGCCAGAATCCACAGGACACATCTAGATGTAAGAAAAGCATTTGAAAAATTGCCACACAGTACTACTGGATGTAGGGAGATGAATGGTTTAGCTGTAAAGCTGATGAAAAGTTGTTAACAAAAGGAAACGGCTTCATTGGATAACGAGCTAATGCAGCAATGGACAGAAGGAGCCTTGAAAGCAAAGGTTCTCAAAGATTAGAACTGAAGAGTAAAACATGAGTTTGTGTCCATTGATGATTCAGATTTGCAGGTGTCACCAGGACTAATGCGTCTCACTATCCTGCTCAAGTACGTGTTCCCAGTTTCACTTCGAGGTCTGCCTGCAACAGTACATGTATTACTTTGCTTCTGGGCTTCATTCCTGGAACTAGCTGACTAAATTAGTATGTGGTACGTTCTGCTCCAGACATAGTGAGCGGAGCTGACTGCACCACATTTGACCCCAATAGGATCGTAAGAGGCCTATGCTTTCAAATTTTCAAGGCTTCCTACATAAACCCTTTGACACATCATTAAAAAACACTACATCAGTGGGCTGTGACACAGTCCTCTTATTATTTCAGGCATTTTGCTAGTAACCATAAAAATCAGTTTGGTTTGCCTTTTTTTCATAAGTCGACAGGAACATTACACAGACCTACTTTTTTTTTTCCACTTTTTACTGAAGTAAAAGAG
>PPHD01030866.1:0-10213 GCA_002909625.1 Bambusicola thoracicus | reverse complement strand
ATATAATTTTTTTGTGAGAAAAGTGCAAAGATTACTGATGCAGTGGGAAAAAATAGGTGCTTTGAAAAGAAAATATTGAACCAGATTTCTTGCTTGCCGTATTTCAATCATAGGTGAGAAGAAAAGTCACATTGGTCAAATTCTTCCTTAGGTTTCATATAATCTTAGAGGTAAAGCCATGTGTAGGAGTTGGAAACAATGGCTTATAATGTAACTCCTGAATTACTGAAATCTTACAAGAGCCCTCATATGATCTTTTCCACCTGCAGCAGCAGCTTTCCATATGGTATTCTGGTGCTATATGTGCAGAATAATAGTTCTTCACAATGTGAAACACAGTCTGATAGAAAATCCAAATGTTCTGGTTCTAGCTGGGCTCTTTTCTCCCGTGAAGATGTTTTATCTGTGTTCTAGCAGCTTTCTGTGCTCGTGAATAATTGGTCAGTCCTGCCTTCTTCTAACAAGCGGAGCACAGTGAGCAGATAGAGTGTGAATGCCATAGCATTTTTAATTGTTGTGGAAAGTATTTTTTTAATTATTATTGTTTCTGAGGAGCAGTGTGTTTTCAGAGGCAGTATTAATATTATGTGTTCTTTGATACTTTCGGTTGATTCTCTTTCATATGACTTCAGAGAAACTATCCAAGGAAGAGCTCAGAAACAGTCTCTTATTCCTGTCAGTGGAATCTCATCTTGTTCTCATGAAACCTGCAAAATAGCAGTGGCACAATTTAGTACAATTACAGAAAATCACCTCTTAGGGGTTGTGAGTTAAATCATGAATTAGCTGTTTTGCAGTGTTCCTCTTTCAAATGAGATGATAGATCTTCAGGCTTGTAGTTTTCATATTTTAATCATGCAGAACATAATTTCTGACTTACACCTAGCACAACACAGATTCCATGTGTTTGCATGGCTGAAAATTAAGAAGTGGTTTGGCCTGGTTTTCTTTTAAGGTTTGGCACTAACACAGGCAAGTCCCTTCACCTCTGAATATTTTATGTTTTCCATCTGTAAACTAAAGACAGATGCTTTTCACCCTTGCTGGTTATTGGGGGGCTTACTAACTTCTCTGGAGAGCTTTGAGGTCTTTATACATGAAGTTATAAAAAGGACATGAATGTTGTAAGTAAAGCATGGGATTTGGAAAAGCACAGGAAGTGTGATTCAGAGATAACTGAAAGCACCAGTACAGCTAAATGTGATTGTCTGTAACTGCTTGGTCAAAAGATGAGGTCTTTGACTGAAGAGACTTGCAATCCAGATAATTTTCTATCAGTAAGTATGGGAGTAAATAATTTAGTCATTATGGGCTGTAGAGACTATCGAGGGTCTCCAGGTGATGCAAAGTGAGCAAATGAGTGAGAAGGTTTGGAGGCGATGGTGAAGAAAGTGGAATGGAAGGATGTAATTCAAACAAGGCCAAGTCCTCTGATCCACGGTACCAGGCTGATGTCTATGACAGTGGAGCGAGTTTTGTCTCATTCCCTTGATTATTGAAGTGTTGTCTTCCAAATAATCAGCAAGGAGATCTGAAATTGTCATTAGAGATGGCATATCAGGCTGGATTCTTGCACTGGGGCTAAGGTGGATCTTAGCTGAGGTCTGCAGTCAGGGAGGTTCAGTCAGATGCTTGAAAATAGGCCTAGTCATTGGGTTAAAATACTTCAGTATGTGAGAAGAAGGCAACATTATTGTCCCTTTGAACATAAGCACAGACCTGTGTTAAGCAAACCCAGGTGACACCAACAATACTGAATGAAAAGTATTTTCACTCTGCTTATACTGGTGGGAAAAGAGATGAGAATACAGCATTGTTTCAGGGTGGATATAGGGACTGTAGGGCAACTATACATCAGAAGAGTGGATTTCTGAGGTGAGAGTGCCTAGAGCTTGTAGTGAGCTCTGCTGCCCACTTCAGACATGATGTTTATATAGCGTAGCTGAGAACATCTGCTGTCCAAGGTCCATCATTTTGAAAGACTATCCAAAGGCCAAGAGAGTGAAAGGCAACATAGATTAATAGCAGCTAAACTAGATAAAAAGGCCTCATTTAAACGCAGTGACTTTGCTTAAAAGTTTCTCACACAGTAAAGCCATATGGTATATTCCTGATAAATACAGAAGAAGACGTACAGACAAATGAGTAGATTTCTTCAGCTTGGTCTGAATTGCCTCTTTTTAATAGATTACGCTCTATGAGTTAGTCCTTCATTCTCTGATATGGATCAAAGTTCACATATAAAACCATGAGGCTTCGTAGAAAACTGTTGACACATGAGAATCTGACACCCCAGTGTTTCTAGGCAAGAATTAGTCATTAGCAAAGTTTTTACAAAGCAATATCTTCAGCTAATTAGATCTCTTCTAGTTATGTATGTTTGACAAGAGGAGGGAGAATGAGTAGGATAAAATAAACACCAGTGAAAAGAGGAGATTAGAAGAGCAATTGCTAAATTGGCTGGTGAGGTGAGGTGAGGGAGTTGCTCTTTGTGGGAGAGAGCAGCAAGTATGTATTGAGTTCCACTTAGAGGGGAATGATGAATAAGTGGAGAGCTTGTAGGTAAGAATTAAGAGGCAGGCTAACATAGGTGACACTGTTGTGGGTGTGTACTATAGGCCACTTGATCAAGAGGAGAAAATAGATGAGGCTTTCTACAAACAGCTGGTAGTAGTCTCGCAATCCCCAACACTGGTTCTCATGGGGGACTTCTACCATCCTGATATTTGTTGGATAAGCAACACAGCCAGGCACATGAGGTCCAGGTGGTTCCTGTAATGTGTTGATGATAACTTTTTGACTCAGGTGGTGTGGAGGAGCTGATGAGGAGGGTTGTTTGTTTGTTGACCTTGTTTTTACTAACAAGGAAGTGCTTGTCAGAGATGTGGTGGTTTTGGGAAGCTTGGGATGCAGTGATCATGAGATAGTGGAGTTCAAGATCTTGTGTGGAAGAAGCAAAGCAATAAGTAGAATTGCTACCCTGAACTTCAGGGTACACAGCTTGAAGTGGTGTACCTTCACTTCAAGATCTGTCTGAACACCCACCTTTGCAACCTGTTGCAGGGTACCTGCTTTACCAGGGGCTTTGAACTTGATGATCTCTTGATGTCCCTTCCAACCCCTGCAATTCTGGGATTCTGTGAAATGTTAGTTGAACCGTTAAATACTTCGTTTTATTTCAAAAGGAGTGCAATGTGATAATAGACTGCCTATGCTATCTGTGTATGTTTAAGCAGCAGAAGGTTAAATTGCTTGGATGCTGTAATGAATTTTGGGGATGCTGGAAGGGGAGCGTTCATGGAGGTGTGAAACCAAGTTAGCGTGTGGAAGAGTAATTAAATTCCTTGGCTTCAATTTAACATGAATCTGTAGCTTGATTTCCTTTCTCTTTTCATCAGCGTGTATGTTACTGTCAGAAGTGTCTGTCTGTCTGTTGTTATGACCAGTACCAGAATTGCCCCACACAATATAGTTCTATGCCTCTACCTTCTTTCATGCCCTTCCAGAAGGAACTCACTCCATGCACATTCACATGTAACATCTGTAGGGGGAAATCCAAGTTGTGCTCTCACATTGCTCCTGATAACCTTTCTTAGTCGGCACATCGTCAGTGTACTGGAGTGGTCTAACCCTTCATAATCATCAAGTGCTGCAGGATCTTTTGCTGAAAAATGACACTTCTTTATTTATGTTATGAGAAGGCACTTTCTCATTTTAGGCCTTTGATGAAGTGCACAAAGGCAAATCAAGGATAGGAGGTAATGCCTTCTACAGCTTACCTCTGAAATACATTATTTATCTGTGTCTCTGCTGCAATTCACAAGCAAGCCTTTCCTTGAGCACTTGACACAATTGGTGATACTGCACAGAGGTCTCATGCTGGTGCAGGTACAGAAATTGGCTTAACTTAAATCAGTTATGTTTTCTCTTTACTTTTGGAAAACACCTGTTAAGGGCAATTTGTTAGTACTAGTTTGGAAGCAGGTTAATGACTTCCTTTGCTAAGCAACAATTCTAGGTCTCAGGTATAAAATACAGTCATTCACATAAAATGGCTGGGATTTTATTCTACTGAACAAACTGTAAAGGTATAAATGCTTCATATTCAGAAAGGTGCAGACATACTATTTTCTTGAGAGACTCCCTTAATACTCCCTTGATACTGTTCACAGATAATGTATTTCTCTCCTTCCAATATTTTTGTCATAAATTCGCTCTTTGTGAGGAAAGCAGGATAACTTGCATCTGCAATTCTAGTCCCTTCATTTGTGACTGTGGAGTGGTAATAAATGACTGCAGGGCCAAGCCTCGTTGTGACACTGATACTCTCTGCCCTGTGCACTTTTCCTCAGTGTGGAAGATTTCTGCTAGACTAAGCTAAGTGTGGTTTTAAGTTGCTCTTTGACATGGATAACAGAGCCTGCTACTCCTCAGCAGCCTGCTCTGTTGACCTGCTCAGCTTTATCTCTTTATCATTAAAAGATTCCATGACTGGAAACAGATCCGAGCTGGGCATGGACAGTCCTGAAGGGCTGCAGTGTGGGCAGCTCTAATAGAGAGGGCAAAACAGGACTGAAAGTTTGAAAAAGAATAGTTAGGCCTCATAGGGAAAAAAGTGGAATCTCATTCTTCAAGCATTCTTTAATCTAGTTTTCCATCTGAGGAAGCAGGACCTACCACAGGATTGCTTGAAGAGTAAATTAATTTAGCATAATGGCCCTGTGCTCTCTAGCCACAGAATTTACTTTTTTTGTCACACATCTATGCTTTTAGTATCACATTTCCTTAATCCAATTGTATTTCCACTACTTATTAATTACACATCAACAAGTGAGTGAAGTGGAAATAAATTTTATCCTGTTTGATTCTGCCAAAAGCATGAAACAGAAGTTAGAGAAATGAAAACTGACACATTTCTCTTGGTAGGGAAGACTACGATCTCTGAAATTGCTTTGCAGTCGTAATAGGACATTGTGCCAAACATTTTTGAACTTCAATGCCTTTGCAGTAGACGTTGCCATTATCTGTCTTTTGTTATCCATTGCTTTGATTTCTTAATGCTCTGTCTGTGGCTGAATTCTGACCTCACACTTGTGTTGGCATTTGCAGATCACTGCTAGTGGAGATGTAGTCCTGTGGCACTGGCACACAGACATACTAGATGTCACAATTCAGAATGAGATCCTTTAGGTTGATCATTTATACTTTCTGCTCATGTTCCCTTGATGTGTATTTTTTCT
This sequence comes from Bambusicola thoracicus, assembly GCA_002909625.1. Taxonomy (NCBI): domain Eukaryota; kingdom Metazoa; phylum Chordata; class Aves; order Galliformes; family Phasianidae; genus Bambusicola; species Bambusicola thoracicus. The sequence continues at coordinate 4,973 of PPHD01030866.1, read as the reverse complement.
ACTCACTCCAAGAACCCACTGGCAGTTGACCAGCATGGTCTGGAAACTGCTAATTAGTTGAGACTCAAGCATTGGGCCCCAGCGTTTGGGAAGGTTACTGTGTTGCAGCTGGGGATTTTGCTGCTCAGGCTATTGTGTGATTGATCCTATGCATGAACAGATGCAGTTTCACAGTGCAGGTATTTCTGGACTATCCCTGTTTCTGGTGGGTTTAATGATCTCTGGCAAAGCATTTGAGATCATGCTCTGGAAAGACTCTGAAGCCTAAGATGGATGTTCCAGAATCAGCCCTTTTTAGCTCAGCTTAGTGGAAGGCAGTATCACCTTTTGTTTTCTGTTTTACAGGGATGTTATAGAATAAAAAGTGGTTAAAAAATACTGATAGAAAATGTCTCATTGCTTCACTTATAATACTTTTTTTCCCCTGTAACTGCTTGCATTGTATTTTGGTAGGTTACCTGCCCAGAACTTTTTGCAATTTGTGTGGGAAAATGCCTTCAGGAAAACATACTCTAAGGCATATACAAAAGCAACATTCAGTTTTATTTCACAGGGATGTAACATTTTGTAAAGCATCATTTTCTTAAAGACTTGGCACAACAATGAACTGTGTGAAAACATATTTGCCTATAGAACTGACTTCTTGCCTGTCTTTTTAGTTTGTGTGAAGTTTTTTCTTCACTCTTGGAAAATGGTAACAGCAAAATTTCTCAAGCCCCTTAAGCAACTTGATGGCTATTGTTCTCAGTAATAACATTATCTTTGCAGTAGACTACATAGAGGAAAGCTGAGTCATTTTGAATGCAGGGAAACTACAGATCCATTCAGTCTTGTTCTAGACAAAGAAATGCTAAGCTTGGACAATCTTTTTTTTTTTTTTTCTTCCATTCCAATAAAAATATGTTTGTACCTCCTCCACAGAACAGTGGAATTGTTAGTAAATAATTTTGTTTTAAAATTCGTGTTCTAGGTATGCAGATGAATTTGCTGAAATATTAAGGGTCTATCAGAATTTGGAGAGACTTAAGATTCATACGTAACCACAGGTACATAGCATCACGTCACGTGCGTTCTTAGCACAAAGCACTGGTAATTTACTGTAGTAGTAATAGTAGATAGTAAAGTTAGATAGTAATTTACTATCCAATTTCCTTTTTTTTTTTTTTTTTTTTTCCTTTTTTTCTTTTTCTTTTTTCCCTATTCATTTGTTTTCCCTTATATTGCCTACCAAAGTTTTTATACAGTGTCTGTCCCTTTGGTACTTGGATAAGGGCATAAAATATCTCTATTGACCAGCTCCTGGTGCTGTGAATGTAAGAACTGAGTTAAGCCTGGACTAACAACTCTCTGGAATACTGTTCCAGTATCCAATAATATGTAGCTCAAGGACTTGATGAGCTGAAGGTGGTATCTTTGTATTTATTTAATAATGATGAATATTTTTTCTAGGGATTAGCCTAGTTGCCCTTTGAGCCCCTGTAAAGATGTAGCAGCTGCCTTATCCTTTGACTGTGAGTTCAAGAGTTTAACTGTGTGAGGAAGAATCTCCTACTGTTTCTTTCGTACCTGCAGCTGGCTATTTTCCTTTGATTTGCTCTTTGTTCATGTATGAAAGAGTGAACAGTGTATCCATGTGCATCATTTCCAGGCCTGTCAGACTACTGTCAATACAACTTCTTTCTCACCTGTAATTCCCTGGGTATGTGAGCTCCATATGCTAACGGGGCCAGGTTCTCATCTTCAGTGGCTGCAGCACCAATATATCTGTATGTATATGTAAAAGAAGAGTTCACACTAAAACAGAGCATTTTCCATGTAAGGATTCTCAATTCTAGTTAGAAATGTGTCCCTAGTATTTGAGAACCAGACTCTTCTTAGGAGAGTGTAAATCATGCCAAATTGTGGAACAGCGTTTTAATCTGTGTTTGGAAGAGATATGCTAGACCATTTCGCTTGTGACTTACAGCTAAATCACTTAAATTGTGAGCTTAACCTTGAGGTATTTTTATTGCATGTTATTGTTTAAATAATGAAACTGGCTTAATGGAAGATACTGTAATAAACTGAATTTCAAATGAGGGTTGAAATCCTGTAGATTGAGTTTTATCTCAGTTAATGGCAATATCAGTTCAGTTTTTTAGCTTCATCATAATACAGAAATGAGATTTTTATTTGATATTGCAGCAGATATTGCTAAGTGATTGATGACACTGATTTTCTGGCACTTCAGCTGCATGCCAACGGTATTAATTGCTAATTGTTTTAAAATACACTATTATCTACTTAAAGTAGGGGCAGAGTGAGAGTTGTCCTAAAGTGGCAGGTAATGGGTGCTTTGAATGCAGGTGTGGCATGTCTTTAATTTACTCATTGTAGTAAGGACTCTGATATTGTTTTCTAAGCTACATCTTTTTTCATTCAATGTCCAGCTATTCCTGTTGCCTGACCCAGAAAGCTTGTTAATCCCGATGCCTTCCCATTTGCTGGACAATAAACAAAAGACATAAGAAGGAAAGATTGATGGAACAAGACTTGTTTATTCAATTCAGGTACCACTGATAGTGCACTTCATTGCATTTAAACTGGCTCTGCTCTCTATGGCAGTGGGTTGGCAGAGGCTCACATCACTGTTCTTGCCATTACGGTCAGAGCACCTGGGCTCCTTATTACACTATTGCTTAGGCTCCTTCAAGAGACATTCAAGCTAGTCCTTAAACAATTGGCTGCCAAAGGTAGATTACTCTCTAGGTGACAGGGCTTTGCTTGTTTGCTACCTTTCCTGTAGTTCCTTAAACTTGTGAAATTGGCCATAAAATACAACCGAATTAGAAAATTAAAGCATAATTCTCTGTTACACAATTACTGACAGTAATAATGCGAAAATTACATCATTTCCAGTGTCATGTAAGTTGTCTTTTTATGCTCTTTTTGTGTTGGTGTAATTGACACTGACAGAGCACTAGAGTTGGGTCATGGATAATTCTGACAAGGTTAACTCTGTGTCCATTTCCAAAATATGCTTCATTAACAGAGAGATTCTTGAACTCTTTGTGAGGGTGGTAGATTCTGTGCCTGTCCTGCCACAGAAGCTGGTAAACCAAGAGCACAGCTTTATGCACATTAAGAGAGTGTATAAATGAGAACAGAAGAGTCTTTATATGAAGTAACCTGTCAGATGTTTCTGTTTGATTTACCATTACAAAGAGATCTCTTTCTGCTAATCAAAGTACAGAAAGGAAAGTTTTGCATTTGCCAGTTCTCATTCTAATTTGAATGATAAAGTGTATTGAAAGATTAAAGCAAAAATTGTTTATTAATCTTGTTTACCAGTGTCAAAGTCTTACATTTCTGTTTGGAAAAACATTCTTGTTTTTTTTCTTTTTCTGACTGGATAACAATAAAAATAAAATGAATGGAAAATCAACAGAAATCCTATGCGCTACTCTGTGTAGCCCCTGAATCACTAAGTACCTATCGTGATCGTGAGTGCAGCTTCTTCTACAAGCTCTCAGACAGGCCATGTATCTCCTGTATAGACTGGCTTTTCATTACAAGAACGGTAAATCCAGAGTTTAGTGTAGACACCATGGCCATTTCTCAGGAAAGCGAGCAGACTGCTGCAAAAGTAGGTAAGCAGTGGGTTACCACTAGAAGCAGCAGTCTAATGTCAAGAGTAGTAACACTGGCAGAAGTGTTTGCCTACTGCAGCTCCCAGATACGTGAATGAAAGCAAAATCAAATACTGCATTTTCTTGTTTACTTTTATGTATCATTTGCTTTTCTCTGCACACCAAAATTAGAGAAAATTGTTTTTTACATCATCAAAGAAATTGAAAATCTGGATGCAGAAATTAAAAGTAAATGTGTAATTTCAGAACTGTCATCTACTCTCTTCGTTTCATGGAGAGACTGATTGTGAAGTTCCTTTATCTTATTTGTATGTTTAGGGCTTTTCTTGCACTTTTCCATGCAAAGTAGAGCTGTCTGAAATGGCAGACTGAACTGCCGTGTCATCACTGTACTGATGGCAATGTTCAAAAATTTTTTTCTAGGAGTTATTTGACTTTTATTAGACATTTGACTATTGGTAACTGTTGAGAATTTGGAGGGAATGTGTATCAGATGCAAAAGCAAATTTGTGGACCTGACATCAAGAAATCAATTTAGCATGTAAGACTAGAAATTTTACTCTAGTGTTTGTTTCTCTAAATGCAGACCATTTAATAGGGAACCATTTGATTTGATAACTAATCATCCAGTTCTTTCCTATTCTGCAGTAGTTAGAACATTCTTTGCTTTTGATGAGATTTCATGCTGAAAATGTAGGTTGTAACAACCATTTTTTTTGCCGGGAAATGAGATGTTGCTGCTGCTTATTGAACAGCCAGATTTCTGCTTGCTTCCCTCAAGTTTAGGTCCTCAACTAAACTAGTAACTGAACTTCTCAGTTACTATCATCCAAATTTTCATACTGTGGTAGAAATAATCTGTGACGTGGTGGTATCATTTACTTTTACATGCAGTACGCCTACTGTTATTTAGTCTGCCCTATGGTTTTATGACCAGATGAATATTGTGTGCAACCTCCTACTAACCTAGTGCTGCTGTTGCCTACAAGATAGCGTATAGATTCTTGCAAAGGGAAAATAAACATCTCATAGTTGATAGCTCACTGATAAAACAGACACGTTTAATTTGTAGATAACATCCTGGCTGGACTGTACCGTGCGCTTGCCTTGGGACACAATATGCAGTTTGATTGGTGATTTTTCAGTAGTGTGTGTCCATCTGCTTCATTTCCTGTCCACCCTGAGGCTTAAGGAGAGTAGCTCACTTGATCACTGTTTTTTTGCTGATTCCACAAATTGTTCTCTTGGCAGGATGGAAAGCCTCTTGCAGTCTCCTGCTGGAAGGAACTAAGAAAAGGTATTATTATGAAGGTGAAGTCTTAAAAAAAAAAAAAAAAAAAAAAA
>PPHD01030865.1:0-10213 GCA_002909625.1 Bambusicola thoracicus | reverse complement strand
GATGAACTCTACCTCTAGGTCTCAGCTTAAGGTGGCTGTTCTACAGATATTTCTTCACAAACAACTCTTCCTTTTTTAATATCCACCATCTTTTAGATCTTCCAGTTGCCATGTGAGATTTCTATTTCATTTTTGGAATACATATTTTTCACATGATAAAGAATTAGGGCTAGAATTCCATGTGCTATGTAAAACACTATATGTGCTTTAAAAAAGAAAATCACAGAACAAGATCAGAAATGTGTCTGATGAAACGTTTTTAGAGCATCATTTACTCATTATTTGTGTAGAGCATACGCTGGAAGACAGTTTGATGTTTAAGTGGGACTTGACTCAGCTTTCAGAAAAATAAGCTTGCAGCACTTCATCAAGTCCTTTTAGGGATTAGTTTGTATCAAATATATCCTTATTTGCATTTCAAGTTACCTAAAAGGAACTGCTTGCAGCGTTTCAAAGTGGATAAAGCCAGACACTTGGTTCTAAATCAAGGCATTTGATCGAGGAAAAAAATATTATCCATGTAACAGAAGACAGACACTGTGCTGCAACAGCATCAGAAATCTGCTGTGCCACAAGTTATTCTATCAGGGTGCGAAGAAGGAGATGATAAGAATATCTCTATGGGATGACTAAAACCCGAAAAAAATAATATCAAAACAGCAGCAGATCCACAGAATTAAGTGTACGAAGTTAAGAAATACTAAAAATGAGAATGCTTGTGAAAGTTCAGCAAGTCCACATTGTGAGTGCCCGTCACCTGGCAAATCTCTAAATTTTATCAGAGGAGGCCTCTTAAATGGACTGAAACATCCATGGTTTGGTTCAGTAAATGTACTGAACGGTGTGCAGAAGAAAGCTGGTGTCTGTAGAGTACTCTTCCCCTCCTACAGTTTGAGACAGTCTGTGAAGGTATCTGACTTCTACTCTGGATTCTGCTGCTGGCTCTGACCCCAGGAACATCTGATGCTGTGCAAATTACATACAGCAGGAGCTCTACAGCTTCTACTGAAACTTCATTTTACAGGGGCCCAACTTCAGTTACTCAGTAGGCAGAATTTTTTAGCATTATCAGTCACTACAGGAGCTGTCCTTACGGTTAAAAACCCACAGCTTTGCTAACTGAGGTTCTGTCATCATGTGCCACCATTCAGTAAGGTACGTACCAACCAGACTTCCACATCTCCCAACAGTCCACATGTCAACTGAAAGGCATGTCTCTAACTTGTCTAGAAATGGCATTCCAAAATTAAACTCTTAAAGGTGGATTATGATTGTCATTATGGAAATCACTTCCTTTACATTCAGCACACTGTGAGTACTGTACAGTAAGGAGGACATAAGCCATAGTCTATATAAAAAGGATAAAGTGAAACACCAAAGAACTGCTCATTCACTGAGCATTATGCATAGTGAAAGAAACTGGGTTATTTCAGAAAAGGTATGTAATTAAAGAATTAAAAACCACCTCAAAATGGCAGCTGTGCATTAAGAGGCCAAACTGAGGTTTCATGGGCACATCTTAGCTTTGACATTTTCTTATATCAACAATTGACTTTGCAACATTAGAGATAAAATGAACTTCACAGGATTATATGAAGTGCTCTGCACAACCCGTATGTTGCAAAGTGCCCGCTCAGAGCTTAACACCAACAGGCTGATACCTTTGAATCAATAGGCTGAGTTCACTGCAACAAAGAACTAAACTCACACCCATCAAATGCACAAGAAGTGAGAATTCTAAGAGGAGAATAGGCTGTCTGTAACCATACAGCACTACTGAAAAGAAGTTCAGTTTCAAAAGAATGTATCTAGAAAAAGGGAAGTGGATCTGGCAAGAGTTTGACATTGCTTAAGGCATGCACAGGTGGATGGAGCTGCAGGCCAGGTCAAAGAAGGAAAAAAAAAACAAAAAAGATTTATGTTGCATACAAAGAAAAGGGCAGAAGAAAAATAGCCGATCGGGCTGGGCTGCACTGAAGTAAATGAAACAGCTGTTCATACAGGGAAGGAATGGTCAGGTAAGACAGGTTGGAAATAATAATCATAGGGCCATCTGCTGCCCTGGGACTTTGCACCCTCAAGGTATGAAACAAATTTTGTCTTCAAGGAGCTCAAGCAGTGTAGCTGTTACAAGCCTGTCAAGTAAACAATGCCTGCACAGGGCATTAAAGTTACATGAGTTCCACACAGAAGTTGTTCAACTACTTCAACTCACAATATTAAGTTAAGAGGAGATGGTGTCCTTTTAACCAAATGCTCTGTGAACACAAAAGAAATGCATTTTATTAAGTGCCACTACCATGCACAGCTTACATCTTGCACTGAATTGAGTCACTTATTTTGTCAGTTCCTGAGAGAAAACAGTTCTCAGACTGATTCTAACTTTCCATTTTTACCATTTATTTGGAATGATTCTGGCAAATATTTTGCAACCTCTGGAATCCTTGGTGAAGGCATTTCCTTCACCTCAGTCAGCTTGTTTCAGGACAGGATGTGCTACAGAAGCTATGCTATGAGGTAAATTCATTTTCTGGATAAACATTTTCTTCCACTGAAACAATGAAACATTTGCTCAAGAACAATGAAAATGTACCCTCCAATGTTCACGAATCTGTGCAGCTCTTTAAGTTGTTTTTGAGAGTTGCTTACTTTAAAAATAAGCCTACAGACCACTGCAAGGAAAATGGAGAATAAACACCAGGCCTGTCTGTGGTATTGGGTGGATGACAACCTGACCAGCTGTCTTCACAGTAAAACCAGTCCCATGCTCAGTGCCTGTGATTAGTCCCTTCTCTTGCTTAAATCATGTACAAAAACATCAAGAGCCTAACACTTGACAGCCAAAGCATCTCCAGTTCTTAGTTTTGTTGCTTTCTCCTACACTAACCAACTAAAGAGGTAAAGAACATATCCTGCATCTGACCAAAATAGAAAACAGAAGAGAAATGCTGAGGGCTGACTTGGTGTTAATCTGGTAGTGATTTTTCTACTCACCATTTTCTACCAAGAAAAAGAAGATAGCTAGTTTGTAACTCAGGGAGGTATTTTAGGAGCCTAACTACAGCCAGGGGAGGTTAATCTACCTACGCCACTTTCATCATCAGTGCAGTTCTCCTCTGAGGAGAATATGTTAGATGCAGTTGGTCCAATTCAGCAGGAGGGAGGGCTGAAACACACCCAGTTAGAAAATGGGTGTTAAAAACCTGCCTGCAGACTGCCTGTTCCTTCCCACAGCTGTCCCTTCCTCCAGGAGACCACAGCTACGCTGTGGGTCAGGAGGCAGTCCCACCCTCCTAGACTCAGAGCCTATAAAACACAGCATGCTCTGTCTCCAAAACCTTCCTTCAAGGATGCCACAGGTCCTGTCTCGAGTTGGATGGTACTGAAGAACAACACATCCTTGAGGAATGGCTGCTTTCCTTCTTTGCATCACTGTTAGCTGGACCTCTCAATCAGCCATAAAAGAAACCTATCAAGACAGTCTCAAAATTAAACAACCTTTGTGAATACCTCTGTAAGCATTAAAGCAGTGGTTCAATGGAAACAACACCTATTAGCCTGCAAAATAAACCACAACACACACACCCTTTCTCCAGCTTCACTGGAAAGAAGCCTTTGGTTTGTGTGCTTTAAGAGAAATGGTTCCAGAACAGGGACCTCTTTCAAAAGAAACACAGGCAGAGATGATCTCGCATTAGGACTCCCTGTTTGTAGCCCTCACTCAGAAATGGCACTTTTAAAATTATGTAACATCATGGCACATTACATGCAGCTGAAAAGCAGAGATCATTTATTTAATTTAGTTTATTTAAGATGACCCGCTGAAGGATGCAGTGGGATGGAGAGAAAAGAAAGAAGGAAATGGCAGTGACCTTCTGTTAACAAAGTGCAGACTCCGGCATTAGTAGGGGCTTTGCTCTAAGGAAGCCGGCAGCTGCAGAGTCTCACCAATACTAATGACCATCATTATGCCCATTTGTGAAAATAAGCCAAATTTTAGAGAATAGTATGAACATAGTTGTGACAGAGATTTATGATATAATCATAATACAGCAAAGTCGAGAGAAAATGTCACCCTGGTAGCTCAGTTAGCTACAACCACTAAAATAGCATGAAACACCTCAGAGGAAAAAGTCCTCAGTTACTGCAATTAAAAGGCAGATGTCAGATGATTCAACACAGTGGAATCCAACACAATAGCCCAGATATGAGTAGAACAGGAAGAAAAACTTCAGGCTGTTCCATTCTCATAACCACGAAGATGATCTATTCACTCTATGTATCTATGTCAGTCAGCTGACAAAGGTAGAAAAAATAATCAAAGTCAGCAGTAACTATTCATATGACATAGCAATCAGGCCATGCTCCCCTTCCAGCAAGTCTGCTGTCTCACTGATTGGGAAATCCATTTCAGCATCACTAGGAGAATTTGCTGTTTGGGATAATCATGAACACCTGAAGATTATAATACAGCCAAACATGTCCTATATCAGTGTTTTAGCATGAACATGCCAAGAATTGGACACCATGCTCCTTGAGTAACATCAACATTTGGACAGCCTTAAAGCTAGAGGCTAAGCCAAAGGCAAATACATTTGCTGTGGGCATTACTTAATACAGATTTACAGCTTTTATTGAAAACAGAGTATAGTAGATGTTTAATTTATTGCATCTGAAAATTCAGAACACATCCTGGACAACAGTGTGCAGTGATGATTATAAAACAACAACTCAAGTCTCCAGGAGTATTTTAACCTAAGATACTCAATCACGAAGCATACAGTCTGGATAAGTTGTTTCCTTTTTCCATGCAATTTAATACACTTCCATCATACAGTGAAGAAAAGGCTTCTGAGTATCCTACATATCCTAAAATACAGCTAGCGAGACATGAAGTTACAAGCCTTCTGTGTACCTCCTCTTTTTAAAAGTATCTGTGGAGACAAATCAATCAGAGCTCGTGTTCAGACAAATAGGCCATTTGTAATTTAAAGATTCAAAGCATCACAGAGTCAATTTAAATTTTCTCTATTTTACTCACTTTTTCCACTACTGGTCTTTCATATTAAAGAAAGACACTGAAGATACGAATTCAATTTTAGTCCAAGCCAAAGTAATGCTTTTCCTTTAAGAGCTGTGATTATTAAAGCTATAAAAAGAATTGGGCAGGTGAACACTAAAGGTGCAAGGGAAGAGTAACATGACAGGCTCTCTTTGGAAAAAAACTGTATTCGCGATCACTAACACTTAATCCTTGAAGACAGCAAGATGTTGCAAATTATCAGGCTGGTCATAGTAATTCACTAAACAAATTTTAGGTTAAAAGAAGAGAATGTATGGGGCCACAGCACCAGTACTTTTACTTACTGATAGTGCATGCAGCACTTACTGAATTGGGTTCCTTCACTCCAGTGGTGCTGTGTATATTATTTGTAAACAAGTAAGATCGTATCAAAGAAAAGACTGCATGGTTAACTTGTCTTCCTCACTAGAAACAAATAAAAAGACATCACCTACATCTCCCACCAGGGGAGGAGGAGGAGGAGGGAAACTAACAACACATTTCTCAGATCCAAGCAAAGCACCATTTCCCTTGTGTTCTATGTGCTTGTTCCTTTCCAGGGAAGGGAATGCCTTGTAAAGCAACATGGACCTTGGATGCAAGGACATCTCTATTCCTTCCACTGATCACTTTATATTCAAGTCCTCTTCCTTCACACATGCAGAAAAATTAAATTGAGTTAAGGCTCCAAATTAGGTTTAAAAGATCAGTTTGTGTGGGAGAGCACTATAACACCAGGACAACTGTTTTCTCCAGCCTTCCTTGATTTTTCATACAACTCCTATTAGCAGTAATTGAGAGGGCATGCATGGACGCAGACAAGATACAAGTCCAAACAGCACTGTATTGACACCACTTCATGTAAAACAACCCACAACTTAAACAAGCCACACAGTGCTTTGCCTAAATTCAGAAGTATCAAGTAACTGCCATAGAATAAATAATTCCATTCAAGCCATACCCCTCAACAGGTCTGAGTTAAGCATACAGCATCTAAACATTTCCAGCAAGTGAGTTACGTGAAATCTATTGTTTCTGCTATGGCAGAATGAAGGATGAACTGAGAAAGCTGTGATTTGAATAAGAGGCTCTATAAGCCATCTTCTACAGAAAACAACTCTACAACAGCGAATGTAAAATATTTTTTTCTAGAAAGTTTTGCTATAAATTCAGTAAATTATTTGTAAATTATTAACTCTTGCGCTCCTCAGCTTGAAAGCTACAAGCATCTCAATCTATGTCATTAACACAGGACATCACTTTGCAGAGATTACTGGGATAAAAAGAAGTAATAAAACAGGTCTTGGATTCAGAAAGAGGGACAGTGAAAACATGCTCTGTTTTATATTTATCAAGAATGGAAATACAGAATGACCACATGAGTTCAAGGGGAGTATACCTATAACACAGTAGTTTTAAATATTTTTAAGAAATTAGTTATCCTGGATTATGAGGGAAACACTACCAGGATATAGGTAGGTAATACAAGTACACATTTATTCTTTATTTAAACCTTCTTAATTGAATCCTCACTGACAGAAGTTCTGACAAGAAAGGATTCTGTTTGTTTTGAAGCAGGTGCTTGTCATGATTTGAGCCTTGTTTTTCTGTTTGTTTTGACACATACAGATATAGAAACATCCCAGGCAGATGCACACAACTTTTTTGTTGGGCCTTTTTCAGGTGTTACACGACCGGTCTCTTTGATTTAATCACAGTGTGTGTGCATATAAACTTGAAATTTCACGAGTGTCAAGTAACAATGCATAAAAATATTCCAGCCACTGAAGGATGTAAATGGAATAAGCACAGGGCTAGCAGGGCTTGGCAGCCTTTCCCCAAGTCAGTACAGTATTACTGATGACAAATGCTTCCTGCGGCATTCACTAATGCAATGGACACGCATGGGCCTCACCACAAGAAAGCAAGATGAACTCACCAAACAACTGGCAGTGCTTGTATCTGGTTTACCCACACTTCCTGGCCTCTGGGTCCCAGAGCAGCGGCTAACCTCCATCTCAGACAACCACACTGTTGCATTTACCCTGTTGGCTATGTGAAGCTATGCAGGCAAACATTTCAGTATGCACTGTATTACTACCAGGTCTGTCCATATATAAATACATATTATACCCTTTATAACTGCAGCATGCAAACACTTCCCCCTGGAACTCTCACCTCCCACGTACTAAAGCTGGTCACTGGATTTAGTCACGGTGTGATTCCAGCCACCACGTTAAATAATTGATATTAATCCAGAGAAGGAGGATTTGACTCATCATTTGACTGGCACATCTAAATTACACAAACTTTCAACTGGGTGTTAGTCACAGAAATCTTTTGGGTTTCAACTGTGCATTCAGAGAATAGTGCAGGAAATAACAGGTTATCGCAACAGTAAGATCTTTTACCAAAGTCTTTAGGTAGTGTCAGAACAATAATAGCACAAGTTCCACTTCATCTTTTTTCCAGAACGAATAGCAGAGAAAGAGTTGATCCAGCAGCAGAGAAACAGGATAAAATCAAAAGAAAAACATCTAAAATGGAGCCACCATAAACACCATTACGGAACAATCTCAATTTCTCATTAAAATCTGTAAGCAAAAGCCTCCCATAAAAAAACAGACAAATTAAACATCTCTAATCCATCTCTCCACTGCTTCAGCCTAGGATTTGTTTTGCTTTTCCTGGCCATTTTTTTAGTAGCTATTGATGATCTCGGTATAATTGCTCTACAGGAAAAGGTTAAAACTGAGATAAAATTCAAGGCCAAAACCACATATAATTTTAAAAGACACAAATTAAGGGTTTGAGCAACAAATAGTGAACATCCTTTTGAGATGAAAAAATAGAATCTTACAGGTATTAGAACAGGCATCTGAGTTCCATCAACTTAGAAACCCAGGTTTTACAAGTCTCAGGGAATACTTCATCTCAAAAATCCATCTATTTGCATAAAAGTACGTTTGTTCCTCTGCTCAGTTACTTTCTTCAAATACACAGAATTTACATTTTGAAACGTATTTTCTCATCAGAATCACAATGGCAAAAATAACTACTTAGCATTTTAAAAAAGGACAGAGCAGAAGGGAAGACAACTGTGTGCCTTTTCAACGTTTCTGGATTCCATTAAATGAGCCGCAGCCAAGACATTGTGTTTTAGAAGAGAAAATAAATAGAATGAGGATCTTGTGTGCAGGAATTTAACACCATAAGAAGGGAAATTCATTTGTAAAGTAACTTTATCGTCAGATATAATTAACAGTACCTGCCCTTCTCCCAGGCTCATTTTGAACAAGAAAAGCTTTAGCTACTTGCAATGTACTACAACCTTTTATCACAACTTCATTCTTCACAGATGCCAAACAGCCAAAAACATACCTTTCTACATGGTCATCAAGAAAAATAAACACTGTACAAAATTAGCTACAGCCCAAAGGAGAACTGAGCCGAGGACTAATTGTTCTGACTTGGCTGCTCATCTAACTGGATTGGACAAACAAACAATGGCAACTGTCAGCTGCCATCGATCATCGGTTTTATGTTTAGGGTGAATCTTAAATCACTGTCTCTCTGGAAAAAAGGAGACAATTGAGATAGATACTGAACTGTCAAAAGCAGGAAGGCTTGTAATTGAAGGTCTTTCACGAACACTTCTGAACTTAAATCAACCAATGGTTGTTCAAGATACAGAACTTATAAATATCAGGACAACTCACTAATGAGCATGTATCTGAAGGGACCCTACACCAGGCGAATATTGTAGGCTTTATTTCTGACTACAAATAACAGCCTTGGGAAATCTATGCCTAATCAGAGAAAAAGCCAATTTTCTTGTAGTATATTTGAAAGAAATGCCTTAGTGATATCAGCAAGTTGAATCAGATTACTGGTATCATAAGCAAAGCTCACTGATTCAGAACTGACAACAATGAAGACAGAAAGAAGTACAACTCACAAATAGGCTAATTTTTGTTTTTTAATATTCTGCTTTTTATTTATGTATTTATTTTTTAATTTGGGGATATTCAAGGAGCTTACCTATTATCCTAGAGCTATGATTTTAACTAAATCAATGCAGGCTTCAGAACATTTGGAGTAAGCACTACTGCTGTATTTAATTATCATCTAAAAATATTCGCCGCTTGTACTAACAATCTTTCTGAAGTTATTAGGCAAATTATCCAGATAAGCATCATATCTTTCGTAAAATGGAGTGGCTAACCATCTGAATTTCCTCTGTAGATTAGAACCCTGGCTTATTTCTCTGACTTTACAGAAATAACTCACAAAGAAGAAAAAGGTTAAGTGCTTTGCTGTCCCTACAGATGGCCAATTCAAACACTGAAACACCCACACAGGAGAAATATAGCTCCAACTCTTCTAGAATGCTGATATCTTGAGATGAGTCAGCATTGTCTTGTCCTCCTCATCACATACTATCATGAGAAGACAGATGTACTCAGTAGGTTTTGTGTTGTTTTTTTTTTCCCCTAAGGCTTAGTATGATGTCATAACATGACTGAGTTGATTCTAAAATACAGCTCAGATTCACAGCCAGGAGGAAAGCTAATCTCCAGTTCCACTTCTACCTTTACAACTTTTTTCTCCATCACCTGTTAAGACAAAAGCACTTTTGGAGACTTTGGAAGACAGAAGTTTCACCAAAATACTGTTACCTGGAAGGTGGGAGGATCAGTGCTCTACCTCATCTGTTTCCGCTAGGATTGAAAACACTCAAAAACTAAAAACAGAAGTCAAGATTTTTGTGCTGCCACAATAGGGATCTAGATCTCATGGAACAAGGTCAGGAGATTTGGATAACAAAGGATTAGTCTGTCTTAAAATCCATTTCTTGTAAAAAGTAAGTAAAATAGTTCCAATCTGATATAATCTGGTAGAACCAAGATCTCAGTCAGTCCATATACTTCAACTGAAATAATGTCCAGTAACTATTTCCATTACCCCCATGATCTCTCCAAGTATTCATTAAAGAAGGGGTAGGCAAAGTATAACAACAGAATATCTGTAATGATTTGGTTTACAAGTACTGGCCAAAATGAGTCTGGGTAAAGGGATTAATATTTTTTTATATTTATAAAACAAAGGACTTCCAAATATCTATCATATTTTCTTTTGACATACTCGCAC
>PPHD01030864.1:0-10213 GCA_002909625.1 Bambusicola thoracicus | reverse complement strand
AAACTCAAGGTTCTGGAGAACGGTGACTTCAGGATCTCTTCACTGAATTGTACCTACTAGCAGATGCAGTTGTAATGACTCCAGCTGCACTGGGAGTCACACTTACCTCTGGGTTAAGCAAACACATCTTGCTGTGTTAGGGAATTTTTTTAGTACATGACACATATATGACAGTCATGATCAAAAAGAAAGATCACTGTCTCAATAGTTCAGCAGCTAGAAAATCGGTGATGGAGGTATATCTAAAGGTTAGCTGTATGGGTATACTTCATTGAAATGTAAGTTGGTAGATGCTGAAGGAATAGTACGATGTGGTATATGTAGTTAGTGATTTACACACAGGTAGAAAGAACCACCAGCCAGCATTCTATACATTTTTATCTAGAGACCTGAATATGGCATCTGCTTGACACTGAATGGGCCTCTTCTAATAATTGTCCTTGAAGTCATCTGCAGATCTGCATCAGGCTTCATGAAATTAGACGTAAAAATATCCCAAGGTAAATATGTGGGAAACGTGTGTCTATATATCAACAGGCTTTTACTACAAAATGACTTTGGTGTTTTTTTCTTTTTTAATTTTCTTTTAGATGTAGGATTACTTGAGTGTCCAAAACAGTGCAGCGAAGGTTAGAGTTGTATCGGTGAAATATGCATAATTTTCTAGATTAAAAGAAGAGGTATTTGTGTAAAGGTATACCTATTCTACATTAAACATAGGCGTGCATAGATGTTTCTTCCTAGATGTGACAAATGGCCTTTTGTCAACGCTGTTCTTTAAAGGCACATACAATTTAAGTTAGTCCAGTTGCCTGTCTCTCTGTTGGATTTCTATCTGAAAACTGTAATGAGGAGTCGTTAGCAAAGGTTCCTGCCCGCAGAGGCTTGAAATGGGAGAGCCTGAGTAAGGCAGCAGAAGATGAAGGCTACTTCAAGATCTCACATCTTGGAGATCCCCATTTTTTGAATATGTATTGTAGATGAGCTGCATTGCAGTGACAGGAATCCAAAACACAGTAACAAAATACTCGTGTTAAACTTATCAATGTGTTTAACAGAACAACAGAAGAAGCTGACAGGGCTGGACCTTTAAAGGCTAAGACTGAATATTAGACCTCTATTGGTCTGTTAGACCATGGCATATCCACGCATTAACTATTGTTTGGAGAGGCTCCTAGCTTCAGTGCAAGGACTTGGCCTGGAAAGGTAAGTTATCTGAAGGCACCATCTGCAGCTTGCCTTGTTTTGTCTGATGCTATTGCTAGTACCAGTTGTTTGCAGCATATGTAGGGCTAGTCTACCGCAAGGATAGAAGGCTGAAGCTAGCTGTCTGTGTATTTTTAACGTAATTAAAAATAGCCTATGTTTGTGTATGAGAGTTTTCTTATGACCTGTACTCACTTTGTTCTAATAGTGGAAAAAAATACATATGTGGAAGCAATTGCTTTTCTTATGGAGCCATGAGGAAAGCTGTGGTTTTCTGTAAGATCAGATGTGGGTTTGGGAAGAGGTGGGCAGAGCAGTAGCAGAGCACTGGATTATGGTGAACACAACATTCCTGTGCCTGGTGTGTCCATATCCCACGAGTGAGCTAGGAATTCATAGAATCATAGAATCCTTAGAGCTGGAAGGGACCTCTGAAGGCCATCTAGTCCAACTGCCCTGCAGTGAACAGGGACACCACAGCTAGATCAGATTGCCGAGGGCCCGATCCAGCCTCACCTTGAAAGTCTTCAGGGATGGGGCATCAACCACATCTCTGGGCAACCTGTTCCAGTGCCTCACCACCCTCACTGTAAAATATTTTTTCTTTATATCTGACCTAAATCTACCTTCTTTAGGCTTGAAACCATTTCCCCTTGTTCTGTCTCTACAGACCCTGCTAAAGAGTCTGTCCCCCTCTTGCTCAGCCTTCTGTCTTCAGAGTTCTCCTGAGCTGTGCTTAAATCTGGATCCTTGTTTGGATCCCATCAAAATGAAATGGAGTGGTAGGAAGGTCTAGATGAGACCTTCCTGCTAATACTCCAGTGGGCCTTCTCTATCTGCTGGCCCTTAGTATCTGGGATTGTTCAGGAGTGAGTATGGAGGTGGGTAAGAAGCACAGATGGACAGGAGAGCAAGAGCTGGAAATGCTCTGTGGCTGACATACAACAGGGAGGGCAGTGATTTACTCTCCTAAACTGTGGAAGTTGTGGGTTTCTGCAAGCAGAGGAGTTGGCAGTATCTGTGTTTTCCTACCTGGTTTGCACTCAATTCATAGGTGATATTCTCATGCATCTTTTAACACCTATGTGGGCATACCAGCTATCATCTGTAATTGCTTAAAATGTCAAATGTAGACTAATTTGTACCAGTGAGTTCTGCAGAAAGAACGAAGCATAATAATAGGTGATGAATTAGCCTTCACTTGTGTTGACAACTACAATTTTCTTTTGATTGTTTATGTATTTCATAATGCATTGTTGTATTTTTTAATGTAATCAGGTTATCGTTAATAGACTGTGCCATTCTTACTAGACTCTGCAAGAAATGACAAGCAACTGCTATGTTCCGTTAGGCACGTGTGCTTGCATTATATAGTCACTAAATGTATTATCAAAAGAAAAACGAGCAGTAACTTTTTCTTTGAGGGAGAAGGAGTTAAACCCTTAATGCTGTTGGAGATCTTTTTGCTGGGATGGTTAAACTTATGGCGTAAATGTAGAGAGCACGCTGTAATGCACCCAGTGGTGCCTGTGTCACATCACACTGCTGAACCAATAGACATACCATCCCCTTCTGTTTGCAAGGCTGAAAGATGCAGTCTGTGTGAGTTTAAAAACAGGAACAGTTGTGCAAAGCAGGTAAAATCTGAAGAGTTTCATGATTCAGCTAGCTGTCCTGCCTGTTGTGGCCCCTTCTACCAATGACTGTTCATTTCAGTTCTGTCTACTGAAACCCCTTAAAGTGTTTGCTCAGCTGCCTAGATTCCCCGTGTCTCCGTGCCTAGATTCCCAGTGTCACCCTTCTTATGTGTGATAGATGAACACGCAGCCAGCAGCTCTTGGCTGCAGGAGAGCATCCAGGAGCCCAGCTGCACTCTTCAGCATCACTTGTCAGCTCCTGCAGACCAGCAAGGTTTTGTTCTCTCTACTCAGCACAAAACAGCTCTTTCTGCAGTCACTCAATCTAGTCTTTTTCAAAAGGAGAGATCCTCCGTGCTCCCATCTTCCCAGCACGAGAGAAGTGGGGCTGTGGCTGCCCATCAGCCACTCAAGCAGTCAGCGCTGGCACGCACTTCTCTGCTCAAGTTCTGTAATGCACATTTATGAGTATGTTTACTTCTCTGCATAGGTTCAAGGTGCAAGTTTCCGGGGTTGGAAGGAAGTGACGTCTATGTTCAATAAAGATGATGAACAGCAATTGCTGGCCGGATGCAAGTCTCCAAAATCCAAAGGGTGAGTTAATCTGATTGTTCTTTCTGCTGTAAAAATACACAAACTGGAACAGAAAATAGCTCTGCAAAACATTGAAGGAAGAGGCTGAAAAGCAGTAATGTTCATCTCCTGGAAGTTAAACCACAGAGAAAAGTTTATGTGCATTTCAGAACTATTCATTGTAAGTTAAACACTCGTAAAGCATGCTGTGCTAGGAAAGGATGGTATTGTTGATAACCTATTTAGGCATGTCAGGAAGAAGAGGGAATTCAGCTGTGTAAAGGTTTCTGAGTGGAAGAGTCATCCGTGACCTTCTTTCCTCTTACTGATTGATTTTGCAGTTGAGCTTGGGAATTCCTTATTTAACGTGCTTTACTTCCTTTTTTGGAGTCTTGTCTACACCTGAAAAGGCCAAGTGATGTAGCTGTGTCAGGTTCTGCACATCTTCCCTTCTGGAGCTGAAATGCTCACAGGGCAGTTCTGTACTGTGTTGTGGCTGCAGCCCTTCTCTGAACAGACAGACCTCTTCCCAGGGCTGACTCTTTCCCGATTACAGCACATGTAGGGTTTACCTCCATACACTGCCTAATTACGTTGGATATGAACAGGAAGAAGTGTGCCACTCATCAGTTCCGGCCATGTAGAAGTTTTGCTAAGACTTGTCATTGTATGGTTTTGTTTCCAGTTGGCATTGAAATAGATGCATTTCAGTATGTTTGTGTATTTATGTTGCATATAAATGTGTACGTGTGTGTATACATATACATGTATTTAAAATACATATATTTCCATGTCATTTTGAGCCTGTTCAATAAAAGTTGTGGTTTCTGTACGGTTTTCTTGGTATTAAGATGGTAAGGTTGCTTACAGGATCCTTTGCAAGGCATGCAAAAAGTAGGAATGAAATAACCCAGTGAAGAGAGTGGAGACAGTATGAAGACTGAGTTACAGTAAATATAGAAGGAGATTTTTCATGCCCTATGATCATTATTATATGCATGTATTTTATGTTTGGGGATGTCTTCCTATAACCATATGCCATGACTTCTACTTAACCTTTAAGAAAACGTAACTTTTTAAGTGCTGTAGGCACAACATATAAGAATAGTGATTGGGGTCTGTGCCTGGCCTTAACAAGATGACAATTCTGCAAATGCTAAGTTCACAGAAGGAAAAGCCCTTTTAAAGCTATTGCTTCTGTTGCTTCCACTAAAATGCGATAACATCGAGCTCCTTATGCTAAGCTTTTGTTCATGGAAAAAAAGTCTTTTAATAGAAATATTCATAGTATTCCAGTGGGTGTTTTATTTGTGGCTGATTTGTATGCTAGCAGTAGATAATGCTTTCAGTTTTCTTCTTAGCTTGTTGAACCATGAAGATTGTGTGTTTCACCACCGGTATTCAGCCTTTTGTGTTCTGTTTTTTGGTTACACCTATAACCTTGTACATAAACTTACAAACATTTGACATTTTTAACCTGTTGTACTTTAAATGCTACTCCCTGCATTTACAAAATCTTCTTAGTATGAGATAAGAAATTTATTAGCATAAGTAGCCTTTTAAATGTCTCTGAAAGAGAAGTTATTTGTATGTATTACACACAAAGGTTATTTTTTCTCATTTTTGGGAGGGGAACTTTGGAATTTCTTCTCAGAAAAATGAAACAACTGTTTTCAAGGTGCTGTGCATATCTTTGAGGGGAAAAAAAGTAGTACTGGTCTCTATAAAGTCCTAATACTGCACATAAAATAGTTTAGGATATAATGTGTAACTGCAAAGGTGGTAACGGGAATATGAAACTGAGGAAAGTACTGAGTGGGTGTTTAAAGCTAGTGGTAGACAAAATACCTTCATAATACTTCTGCTGTTCTAGTGCTGGGTTTGGGATTTGTTTTGGTTCATGTCCTAAATTGTTCTAATGCAAGCTAAGATGCTTCATATGTTTCCAGAAGCACTTCTGTGTAATTCAGGGAACTATAGAATCACCAAGGTTGGAAAAGATCTCCATGATCATCCAGTCCAGCTGTCCATCTACCACCAGTATTTCTCCACTGAACCATGTCCCTCAGTACAACATCTAAACGTTTCTTGAACACTTCATGGGATGGTGACTCAACCGCTCCTGGGCAGCCCATTGCAGCACCTGACCACTCTTTTCCTAATATCCAACCTGAATCTCCCCTGGCACAACTTGAGGCCATTCCCTCTAGTCCTATCGCTAGTTACGTGGGAGAAGAGGCCGACCCTCACCTCACCACAGCCTCCTTTTAGGTAGTTCTGGAGAGCCATAAGGTCTCCCTTGAGCCTCCTCTTCTCCAGACTGAACAATCCCAGTTCCCTCAGCCACTCCTCATAAGGCCTGTGCTCATGTGTTAGGGGTGGGGAGTTCTATTATAATAAATTGTGATAGTCAGTCCAGTTCCGTTTTCCCACTGCAAGAATCTACTCTGCTTAACTTTATACCTATAGGAAGGTATTTTTCCTGAAGATGGCAATTATGGATGTGCTGTCATAGAACAACAACTGACTTCTTATTGAAGATGCAGAGCTAGCTTTGGGTAAAATTCAAGGTGGTTCTGTTGAATAAAAGCATTCACTCCTATAAAACATAATTATTTAATTGAATGTTATTAATAACTCTTACGTGCATTGTTATATGAAGGAATTAATCACCTAATCATTGTTATTTTCTAGAGCAAACCTAAAATTAAAGGAAGAGATGAAGTCAGAAAAGAAGCCAGGTTTTTGGGACAGTTTGGTGATAAAGCAGAACGTCCAGTCTAGGAAACCAGATGAGATCGAGGGCTGGGAACCACCACAGATTACTGCTGCTGACTCTGCCAGTGATGCAGCAACTGCTTTAAATGACTATTCAGCCTGGTCAGGCTGGGAAGATGAAACCAAAGGCTCCACAAAATACACAAACCTGGCCAGCTCAGGAAACAGTTCCAGGTGGAGTATCAAATCAGCTGGAAAGCTGGTTAGCATTAGACGTCAGAGCAAAGGTAACCTTACTGACAACTGGGAAGAACTGGAATGATGCTGGTGATGTGAAATACTTTGTAGGTAAGAAGAGAAAGGTTCCATGATTTACTTGTATGTTTAAACCAAAATCAAATCTGCTCAATATTGCACCTTTATACAGTACTTTGTTTTATTCCGATTGTTACGAATTTTTGCTCACCTGATAGTAAATTTTCTTATTACATTGTTAAATAGCTATGTTTTCCACACTAAAAACAAAAGTAGAGAATCTATTTTGTGCCTATATTTCACATCCAGACTCTGCAGTTTGTTTGATTGTTGGTTTTACCAAAAAAAAAAGAGTAATTCCTTAGTGAATGTATACACTGGTTGTAAATTTGACTGCCTTATGTAGGAACTTCCACTAGCTTGAGGTCCTCAGTTATTTTCCTGGTATTTGAGGGTCACTCAAAATTTTAGTTTTGATGCTGTCCCTTCTGAAGTAAGAACACTGATGTGTAGCTTGCAGGAAGAATGCTTATCCTTAGTAGACTGTTTTCCAAATCATCGGCCTCAGCATATGCTTCAGCTTGTGCACACGAGATGCTCAACTGTCACAATGTACCGTGTGTGAAATGGGAAAATATGTAATTCCTTCTGTCACGGGAACTTCACCAGTAGTCAGGTCAAAGGGGTCTTCCAGAGCTTTTTGTACTGAGTGTTGTTTGACAAAGCTGAACTTGTCGGTTTTTAAGATGCATGTCACGCCAAAAATAGAAGGGATTGTAAATTTGGAAAGCGGCAGTGGGCAGTGTGTGAGATCTCAGTATTCAGTGTGGGTAGCCCTCAATCTATGGGGAAGTCACTTCAGTACAGTTTGTTGGTTGCCCCTCACCCTTCCCTCCCTAAGCAGTGATTGGAATAGATTGGCATTTCCAAGCTAACTGAGCCGTTACAACGTTGTGCATGCATGCACAGAGTTTCTGAAGCATTTTGTTACCAAGCTCTGTCTCACTTGCTACTGAGACTTTCAGTTTTGGTAAAAGCGGGTGAAGTGTTAAACTGGAGATTTGAGATGTACATAGAATACTTAAAGTGCCTCTTTCTAGCATATTGTCTCTCATCGTCAGCGCAGCCAATGTCAGATCCACAGTTGGTTTCCATTTCACTTCTGTGACCTATATAAATACTACTTTTAACATCTATGGAAAACAAATCAAACCAAAAGTTTCATGGCAGACGTGAACAGAAGTCTTTTCTCTCCTGTTTGTAAAACTGGTATAACTGAACTGAAAACCTGTGTCGACTGCCTAGCAATGTGGCCAGTACAATGGGAAGATCAGATTAGTAGTTGAGAGAAAATCAGCATTTTTACAAGGAAATGTATACCTTTATATTTAATAGATATCCTGTAAACATATTTTTGCAACAAGCTTATGCTTATGAAAAGGGATGCATGCAGTTTACTTCTAAGCTTGTACCTTGTTTCCCTTACTGCCACATTATTCCTTTCTTAGTGCTCTCTTTCTCCTCTCTCTTCCAATTCATGTAAGTTTTCTGGCTTATGGTTCCTGCATAGGTATTCTTTGGAGTTTCCTGTTGAGATGTGCCTAGAGAGATGTAGCAAAATGGACTTTTGTCTTCTTTTTGGTTGAGTTTAGTAGGATGTTGAGAGATACTGTTCTTAATTTTGTATAGAAGAACATCAGTGTTTTGTGCTACAAAACAGGATCTTGTAACGGGCAAATGTATTATAAATTGGCATCATATATTAAAAATACAGAGGAGAAAGAGTTAGCATTTATATTGAGTTATTTAGTCTGTGAATAAACTCAGTGTTTGCCTTTGGCAAGTGCATATGCTGAGGTTAATTATAGGAAAGCATTAGGGTTCTAGGGTAAAGTATGCTGCATTTTATAGTGAATGGAATACCCTCTAAGCCAAAGGCGTGAGCTGGTGTTTAGTTTGGTTGTTGGTGCTGACCTAAAAGACCAGAAGGAGATGTGCTGGCAGCCCTTGGTATTTTACTATCCAGGGTGGGCTGAGAGCTTTTAATTTCCCTCCTGAAGAAACTATTTATACTGTGACCAGTAAAGATTTTGCCTTGCACATTATACTGTCAAGTGCCTGTTTCTCACCTTGATGATGTGTTTGATGCACAGCTTAACTGCAAAATATTTTGATTTGTTTTTAAAGTTATGATAAAGATTATGCTCGCGAAGCTGAAGTCTGGTAGAAAACAAAACTGTATCCGAGTGGGAAATCGAGATATGCAAACTTAAGGTATGACGTACTGATGGAAGGTTTGGTGTGCTTTCTAAGTGATATTTCCACAGAAAAGAAAATGTTTTAAGGATGAACATTATTAAGTTTAATATAATTTATTGTTATGATTTGATAATGTTATTTGTCTTGAGAACTCACTGGTGTGAGCTTTTCTTTTCCTGTGTTTTTAAGCTTGTCTGAATTCTCAGAATGGGGTCCTCTTTTCTTTTACCTTCTTTAGATGCTTAACGACATTTACATTGATGGGCTTAAACTATACACGGCTCCATATGTGGAATAAGTGTAGAATATGTCCCTTAATATTTGTTTTGAAATTGCATTTCAATCTATGTGAAATGGTTTAGAAGAAGATAGCATTGAGATTGTATCGTAAGATTGCACAAAATAAAATATAGTTTATAATGCTTTCTCGTAGCCAATCTGCATGATCGTTGGCGTGGTTTTAACGGGAATTAAAAGCTTTGTGTGGCTGTAAGTAGTCACTTAACTCTAAGCAAAGTTTTCTGAGTATTTTTATTTATTAGCATCATTTGCAGAAAGAAAAATAGTATTTTCCATATGAATAAAGATTTAGTTTGAACTGAAATGCCTTTCTCTTTGATCTGTTGTTCCATTTGGTCAAACGGATTTGTTGCCATCTGCGTGGATGTAAGTTACGTTGCTGTAGGATGTGGCCAAGGAAGGAACAGCCACCTTTGTGCAAGCCAGTGAGTCATACCATTTTAAAAGCTACAGCATCCTGCATTTAAAGCATCACCCATTGGTTTCATACTGGGAAGAATTCAGTAGTTCTGACAGAAGTAAAATATTTTGCTTAACTGTGTTTATTGGTTTAAAAGATTTATTCAGTTTGTTGGCTGTTAGGAAAGCTTGGGCAGAGCAGGATTTTTCCTAAATATGTCGCTATCCGTTTGTAAACTGGAGGACCCAGAGTGCTTGTGAGACCCACACGTCCTGCACTGTGACAAAAGTTAAGTATAGCTTATACTTACTGATACCAGTAGTTATGTACAGAAAGTCTATTGTCAACTTCTCGTTCTTCCAGTCCAGTTTATAAACTTTGCATCATCTAAACAGACTTAGCAGGGATTGTTGAGGCAAAGTGCTTATAGAGTCATAGAATCATTAAGGCTGGAAAAGACTACTAAGTCTATCTGGTCCAACCACCAGCCCATCCCCACCATGCCCAGTAACCGTGGCCCTCAGTGCCACATCAACACATTTCTTGAACACCTCCAGGGACAGTGATTGCACCACCTCCCTGGGCAGCCTGTGCCAATGCATGACCGCTCTTGCGGAGAAGTCTTTCCTAATATCCAGCCTGAACCTGCCCTGGTGCAACTTAAGGCCATTACCTTTTGTCCTGTCGCTTCTTACCAAAGTGGGTGAATTAGCTGAAGGAGAAGATTTTATTCATTCAGATTGCATTCTTGGGGAATCAAATTCTTCCATAGGGATACCTCAGTATGCAGGTAGATCAACTGCATGTTTGGGCAGGGAGGGGGAGGAAAGGATCATAGAACCGTAGAATGGCCTGGGTTGAAAAG